>VYZQ01031995.1:2184-12946 GCA_013400655.1 Mystacornis crossleyi | reverse complement strand
TTTTCAAAGCCATTTCACATGTCCTTAATGTACCTTTCAGCAGAAGGGGATATTTTTTAATCAACTGTCAGCTTGAAGTATTCAAGATAGCACAAAAATTACAGGTGAAATCGATTTTGGCTTCAATACTTTCTGTGTTAACTCTGTTTTATTTGAACAAAACATTTTGTATCAAAGCAAGAACATTTCCAGTCTTCTGTTTCTCCAGCACATCTCCCACTGTGTCTAGAAGTACAGCAACTAAAAATAAGTTATGTGAGATAAGTGCCACCAGTTTTGCATGAGTCTCTTTGAAGGACTTGGACTTTTGTAGGTAAAATAACTTTCCATCAGAAAAATACAGAGTGGATTCTTCAGTACCATAATCATTCCTCAGTTCTTGGCATCTAAGGAGCGTTTTTTAGAAGCAATTGGATTTCCTCAACCACTTTTCAGTGCTAACTCACTCAAAGTGAGGAAAAACGTGTTAGCTTATTTGGCTGATGGAATTCGTGAGTCATTTTGGATTCATGACACTGGATTTAATGTTAGTCAAATTCTTGAAAACACAAAA
The DNA here is from genome assembly GCA_013400655.1 of Mystacornis crossleyi. NCBI lineage: Eukaryota > Metazoa > Chordata > Aves > Passeriformes > Timaliidae > Mystacornis > Mystacornis crossleyi. Next base: position 12,393 of record VYZQ01031995.1, on the reverse strand, counting down.
ATACGTTCCTGATATTATGATATGCCTTTATTTGAACCTATGCCTTTATTTGAACCTCTCAACACAGTTGAGACTGGTGTGACTAGGAGGTACCAAGCAGTGAGTAATGAATGCCTTTGATTAGTTTAAGCGTGCATGACTCAGTCCCATCAGCCCAGAACTGTTCCCGTTACAGAATCATACTCGCTTGTTTTACGAAACCTACAAGTAACTGTGTTAAGTCTACATTCTTATAGTGCACCTGTCCCTTATTGGGTTTCTCAAACAGCACTTGTGACTCAGTCTCTGTGTTTCAAAGAATGCACAAAACCAGCAAGCCTGATGAATCATTTTAGTTGGAAGCCAAGCCATGTTGTCCTGGGAACATCTTGTTCTTGGCTTTCCCAAATGTGTTCCTTCTTTCGATTTCATTTTATGAGAGCTTGAAGAGGGGCTGTCATATTCTTTCCCCAGTGATCCTGCATCCATGCAACAGAGGAAAAAGCCTTGCCATCTATACTAAATAACAACCCAACTCATGCTTATTTCTCTAGCAAAGGCAAGCAGAGTTAACTTAGTCTTATATTTGGAGACAAGCAGGAAAAGTTATCCACTTTCTTCTTCACCGCAGGCGTCTGTTATAGCAATAAGCATCTCGAATCAACCGGTCTGGACATAAACATAAGAGGTGCACGACAGGAATTCTTGTTTTCTTTTTGAAAGTTCGAGATGAATTTGGGGGATTGTAGGGGACCCTAAGTACATGACAGTTAGAAATATTTAATTTATAGTATCATGAACATGCCCTGCTAAGTGGAACATTTTTCTGTACTGAGACAACAAGCGTCTCGTCAGAAAAAGGTTTGTTTGTGGTTTTGCTGTTTGTACTGATACCAGCTCACCTCTATCTTTTCTACTTGTTCTTGAAGAACTGCAAATATTTTAAATTTATGCTGAATGTTATGTGAAAGAGAAATTTTCAGGTACAGAGTAGCTGAAATATGTGCAATTTTCTCTATGTCACAGGAAGGCAGCAGATGATTTTCTGTATGAGGTATACAAAGATACTTTTTTATTTGGTATCTGTAAAAACTAACCTTCTGATATAAGCAAGTCTGTCACAGGTTTATCACTTTTCGTCTTCTTTCAACTGCCAAAAAAATAAAAAAGGACAAACAAGATACAAGAAGAGTGGTTCAATTTTTTCATATAGTGAAAAATCAATCAGATGTAGAAAAGCCAACACCTTTAACACCACATCACAAAGATGGAGTAATAGATCCTTATCTTGGCACAGTAAACTCCAATGTCAGTAAAGTCTGTATTTGCAAAACAATAACCATAATTTTTAATTGCTGTTGTTGCAGTGCTATCTTTATCCATTTTCCTCACATAAAAGACTGAATTTTAATTTCTTCAATCCAAAAGATAATTGTTTGAATATTATCTAGCTTTTTACAACAGTTTTTACTGTCTTATCTCCTGTCTACATTTGTCAACTTTGCCAAATATTTCCTCAGAGACTTGGGGGCTCTTCCATACATAAATCTCATGCAATCTGCAGAGTCCAAACTTCTGTCTTTTTTTGCATAAACAAAGTGATGTTAGCAAGTCAGTAGACAGAGACCAGTGCTTTCAGTGATCTTATAACTAGGATGAAGTTGTTGAGTTTTGAAGCCTTGTTATCTCCTTTCCCAGGAAGATATTTACATGCCAGGGTAATCCAGCATAGCACATAATGAATAATGCAGAGATTCAGAATAGATATCATCAAAGCTATAAATATACAGAGAATTCAAAACATTAAATATCATGAGGGACTTATTCTTTGTGGTAAAGTAAAGATTTCTGAAATGCAACAGCAAAGTCATTAATTAGTTCAGGGATTAATACTATTTGAATGATTAATAGTAATTTTTGGAATATGCTATGAAATTCCATTGAATGATACTGTGAAAAGATAGACGCTTTAATTTGAAATTTAAACTGCATGGAGATAGGCCCTTTAAGCACAAGGTTCAGATCAGTCTAAATACATCTCTAGCGTGTAGGGTAAAAAGCTTGACAAAACGTAAGGGGATTTTTGACGTTTTGTTTGAGATGTTTTCATTCATGGTGGTTTTTTCCATACTGTGTCTCTTGCCAGATGGTTTGGTAGTTCCTCAGATTGTAACAAGTAATTGCACCAAAGGGAGCCTCAGCTGCCTGCTCAGCTTTTTTGCTAAGAAAGAGACTTCAGACGCTGAGTACTGCACATATTCTGTTTGCCTAACACTATGCCTGCATAAGCTTTTCTTGCTACTTCTTTTTGGGTAGTTAATGTTTGGGACAAGTTAATGATAATGTTCTGAATACAAGCACAGTACAGCAGAGAAATTTATGAACAATACGCAAGTGTGAATTCACCGTGGGATTAGGACATAGCTTTATTTTTGGTACCTATACATAAAAGGCTTAAGGAACTAAAGCTCTTTTAGTAATTGCATAGGTTATACAGTTGTGGATAAAAGCAAATTAGCTTTTCAAAATCATTCACTGGCTGTTAGCTGGAATATTTGACTTTCTATGTAGGATGCTTCCGACAGCAAGGATAATTCTGTACACGTACAGGATATTTATCTCAGTTTTCTGCAGCTACAGCTCTTACATTTCAATTTTTCAGAGTTGTAAACATTGTCAACGGCTTAACTGGAAGAAGTTCTTTTGGAAGAGATTTCTTATGAATCTGAATTACTTGATTGAATTTCAGGTGATTTCTCTTAGTTCAAGAGAAAAATAAGTGAAAAAAATCAGATGTTGTCCAAGAACGTATTCCTTGTTAATCTGGGAAAGTTGTGTGAAAGATTTATCGTTTGTCTTTGAAAATAGCCTGGAAAAATAGTTGCCTGTTTCAGAATTAGCAGTTTACTATTTGAACAAGCATCACATCACAGCTAATAAAGTTCCTAGAGATTATTTGAAGTGTTCTAAGACAGCAGTAAAATTTAAAATAGAACTTGTATTTGATTTCTTTTTTTTTTTTTTGTAACAGTATCCATTAAGTCAAATGGTAGCTCTAATAAGAAAATGATACTCCTTTTTGAAAGTGCTTCAAAAATTAAATTAACAGACCCCTGCAGAATGGAACTAGATAGGCTTACTGAAGCTTTGGAACTGCAAAACACTGGATAGTGTTCCATGCTGATGATGCTTTTCTCCATTTCCAATATATTGTGAACTGAACAAATTTAATTCTGGAGTAATTTTAAACCCTCTCCATGGTACGCTTTTAGAAAGAAGTTGACCTTGTACTACAAGAAATCTGACTTGGCACCCTGCAATCCATTACAGAAGCAGTAGATCGGTCATGCTTTTTTGAAAAAAGTAGTGATGGCAGAATTGGGCACTGGTGGGACTGGTAAGGCATTATGCATCTATAAATGTGGGTAATTGCAGCTGCTGCAGCGCAGAGAACTGAAAAACAGAGGACAAGCAGAGTCCTCCAACTGCCCTGGCTGCCCCTCACCAGCATCCCTCTACCTTTCCCCTCAGCACTTCTTGAATGAAGTCCTGTGCTCTCTGAAGTTCCTTTTTACAATGCATGGGCTCAGTGGAACAGCACCTGTGTATCTAAACTTCACACTCATATATTCTGACCAATATCTCCACATTTTTTGGATCAGACTGACAACTCTTCTGAAGGATTCATAATTGGCTCCTACATGTTGTTCTACTTTATTTTCAGCAAAACTCTGTTCTTTGATTCTTGATCCATTTACACCAAGAAATTTCTTTAAAATTAGAATATGATCAAACATATATAGATCTGACTTTGTATGAAAGGTCTTATCTATCTGGGTCTAAAATTTCAGCACAAATTAATGTCATAGAATGGTTTGGGTTGAAAGGGGACCTTAAACATCATCTAGTTCCAACCACCCTTCCGTGGGCAGGAACACCTACAGCTTATCTGGTATACTGTTGCCATAAATTAATTTCTAGCACAAAGCGGAAGAATCCTTTAAAATAGTGACCTTAGGATATTTGTTTTGTATAATTAACATTTTGATCTTATTATGAGGATGAATAGGGAGGAATTACCTGTTTGCTTTATATCAAAAGGAAATTTTAATTAGCTAACAATATAAAAGACTTTTGCCAAGTTTAACAAGTACTTCATCTATTATTTGTAATTTCATGTCCAGTGAATTACTACATTTTTGTTGCTTGATATTCACACTCAAATGTAAATGAGTACTTACAAAGGCATAATATCAAATACCTTTAAACACATCATAAAGTAAACGTATTTTTCTGTTCTGTTTAGTCATCTGTGACTCTTTGGAGGATCATGTTTCTGGAGCTGGCACCAGGTGCCCCCTGGGCTACTTTCCATGTGGCAATATCACAAAGTGTTTGCCCCAACAGCTGCACTGTAATGGTGAGGACGACTGCGGGAATCGGGCTGATGAAGACAACTGTGGTACGTGGCTGAGACTTCTCTTTGTGTCTAGCACCTGTAGGCACTGAAACCCAGGCAGTTCTCACACCGAACAAAAGGCTGTGGGGAGCAAGGAATAGGAAAGTTACATGTTTTGCAGAGGATGCAGCAGGTCTGCTTTAGCTAACAAAGCCACCCAGCAAATCATTTGCTAGAGAAAGAAGAATGGGCCACATTTTTCTTTGTATATGTTATCAGTTTATCCAATTTTTTCCCTGCTTTGAACTTCTTTGTACATGCCATTTTGATGTGTACAAATGGATGTGTGTGATCTATCAAAGATTGTTGCTGAGGAGAGGTAGATGTGTGCTCCAACGGAGTTTATGAAAAGCTTAATATGACTTAATGCAGGAAACATAATTTAGAAGAATTTTCAAGGTTTTTCAGAAATAATTTATGCCCTAATTGGGAGAAACGTGTCCTTCTGTGAGTGTACTGTGCAAGCTGCACTACCAGGAGGCTTTTGGGGTTGAAAATGTAAAAATCTCAGGGCATACACATAGTCAGGTCACATCTGCACGCTGTTTTGATCCTTATCACTCCTAGCCCCTCTGGATGGTAGCTGTGGTCTTGACTTGGCTTGTAGGCTTTACCTCTACTGCAAACTGGGTAGGGCCAGGGTTTGCATGGGCACTTACCTGTCCATGCTGCTTATTCATGAGCATGGCCCTGGCATCTCTCACTCAGTGCTTGGACACAGCTCACAGGTGGCACAGGCCTGGGATAGTCTGGAAAGGGGCCCCTATACTCTTTGAGGAGAGACCTTAGCCATTTGGTTGTGAGCGAAGACCACAGGGAGGGAAAATCCACTCTAGCACTATTTGTTTATTGGTATTGTCACCTTACTTACAGCCTGGATATTTCAGAGCTGCTCTCCAGAGCTGCTGATCCACAGCAGATGGGGAAACTAGACTTCCTATTCCTTAGTAGTTTTCCTGTAGGCATGGAGGACAGCCAGGTGCACAGTGCCCTGCCTCACACGCTGCCTCCAGCTCCCTGGAGCCAAGCAGCTGAACTGTTTGCCTGTCCCAGACAGGCACATTGCCATCACACCTGGGTGGGGGGAGTGGCAAGAATTAAAATATTCAGTAAAAATTCTAAGCTGTGTATACTGAAAGAAATTTTCTGAAAGAAGTTTCAAACAAGATATGGTAAAGGTATTTTTCACCAGCACTCTCAGCAAAGTCAACAAGGTTTTGAAAGTAGTTGTTTTCATTGCATGTGAAGCTGATTTTTGTACCTATGTGAAGTATCTTATTATTATACCTATGATATTTCAGTGTCTTACTCCATATGAAAGTGATTTTAAATTCTAATCCCGTCTAATGGACCTGCACCATTTTGTAGTTCTGTATCATTCACTGATGTTATAAACATACTTTCTATTGTAAATAACCAAAATCCTGAACAAAAATGGCTTGCTCTGTTCTTTTTCTGTAGTCGTCTTGACCTAAAGTAGCAGAAATTGCTGATTATGATGCCCTCTTATGTTTAAGTCCAAGGACCATAAGCAGTTGCTTTGTCCGTATTTCATTTCTTTATAATACCACAGTCCGTCATACAAGGACTTGCTGAAAGATACAGCTTAATATAATGCTAATTAGGATACACACAGTTTTGTAATGGGAGGTGCAAGACAGTATAGAATCATAGAATTTTTTAGGTAGGAGAAGAAATTTAAGATCATTGAGATCATTAAACAAAGAGCTCTTTGCATCTCGTCTTGTTACTGATACAGAACTGAGGTATTCTTGGATTATGAATAACCAATTTCAAAAATTCAATTAGGAGTAGCATGGGTTCTCAGTGAGCAGGGAGAGTGCTGCAAGAAGTGATTTATTACTGAGTCCTGAAGCAACGAATAGCAAACATCAAGTCCTGAGTAATGCCTTAGTGTTCCTCTATAGAAATGAACATACAAGACAATTCAGCTGTGCTATTGAATCCTCTTCTGTGTATAGTAATTCAAGAATGAGTTAGCTTTGATTCTGGAAAACCTAAATTACAAAAGATGGAGAGTCATTGTATTGACACACTGAGAAAACTATATTACTGGTGTTTTTCTCATATCTTGACCCCCTCTTCTTATTTATAAATCCATTAATGTAATATTCAGCAGTGCTGTTCCCTCAAAAATTCGTATTGCTGTCAAACTTTGTTGTACAGTTAAATAAAGAGTCACTTCCTTGTCTGAGGATATGCAATATCCTGATGAGATTTTCTGCAATGACTCCACATGCAATAAGTGATCTTTGTGGGATAACTCTGTTGTGTGACTATTCATCTTGCTTGAAATACAAGAAAAGAGGCCTCAGTGATTGGTTCCTGAGACAGAGAAACCATCTGTCTTTTTTTTATCCCTGCAGTTCCCAGGACCACTTCAGTAGGCCTGTCTCAGCCAGCAGTTATACCTGTCTCCTTCTCCCCATTTTTTTTTAATTTACAACTAGTTTTCAGTTGAAGTCATTGCTACTGGTTACAGAAAAGACATTAAAAATTAAATTATTCCAGTGTAGTTTCATGCAGTGCCATTGGAAATTTTAATCTTATCCACAAGGTATTCTAATTAAATAGCTCAACTTTTTGATTCCTGAACACTTTCGCATCAGTTTGAGGATTTTTGAGGTGACCAGTCTACAGGATTCAACCGAACAAGTGCGGGAGGAAAAAAATCCGTGTAGACCCTCAAAGGAGTTCAGAAATACCTTTTTTTTCTTTTTTTTTAAATGCATGTATCTCAAACAAACCTAGGTAAACCAACTGTTTCACTCCTAATTTCTTCAGTAATGATAAAGCTATCATAAGCACTATCTTAAGCCTACCGCAAAACCAGCTGTATAGCATGGAAACACAAAGCAAAATTAGACGTGTCACTCCAACTATCTTGTAGTGATTCCTCTCTTATTTTAAAGAACAAATTTGTCTCATTCTCCACTTCATTTCTATAAAGAAATTATAGTTGTAATCATTGTAAGATTATATTTGTAAGAAATCATTTTTGTAAGAAATTGTTGTAGTCTCTGAGATTATTTGCAATATTAATCCTGTTTCAGGCACCATGTGGCTGGCAACAGCAAAACATGATCATGAATATTTCAAACTAAATCCTATTCTCACCGAGGGATGTGTTTTCAAATGTGCTGAAATCACTGCTCATATCCAGTCCAGGCACCTAAAGATTGGCTTTATGGTGCCCTCTTCAATTCTGATTCCTCTTTCACTTCCACCTCCTCTCCATATCCAAATAGGATCATAGGTAGAGTTAGGAACAGACTCAGACTGCTGTGTTAGTGCTTAACCTCAGGGTGTGGGCATCCTGCTTGCCAAAGCTCAGCTGCAGCATTTCTTCCACTTCTGGAAAGGAGTGAATTACAGCTGAAATTTCACAGTACTGTGAAGCCACTCACCTTTGAAAACTCATGCCTTTGCCACCTACTTTGTTTTCCAAAATCAATAAAATACTGTGTGCTATACCCTAATGGGGAAGAGCTGGAGGCTGTAAACTGCAGTACGAGGTGGCATCTGGCAATTTATCACGCCCACAGTGATGGGAGGCTCTGCTTGAACTATGGCTAGATAACCTTAAATGTGCATGGGAAATGCAATCTTACCTTTTGAACTTGAAAATACTGTCCATCAAGTAGAACCGGGTGTCTCTGCAAATCTGTTGTGAACATAATATTTTTAAATAAAAATAATATAAAGTTTTGTAATCTGTCATAAAGCTTATGGTTTTGAGGAGTTTCCTTTTTTAGACTTGAGAGAGCAGTAAATTTTACTCTGCTGTTCTGTTCCATGCTCATCCTTGCTGAAGCACCGAGTTCTTAATTTGGCTGAGGGCATTGTGAAGCAATTTAGCCTCCATCACGTTTCACTTGGAGTTATTTTTGTATCTGTTTGCAAAATTCAAAATGTGCAGGGAAATAAAATGTAGCAATTTCAGCATCCTTCTGTGCCCAAGCTTGTTTAAAGATCAAGTTGGCAAAGCAAGTTTGATATTGTTTTGTCCTAGTGAGACTGTTCGTTTTCAAACTTAATGGCTTCAGCCTAATTTTCCAGGGAAGAGCTTTTCCCATTTATTTACAGTTGTAAGATTTGATTCTGCAGCTACTTGGCATTTATAGATGGGATGTTAGAACATTTGTTTACTTCATTGTTTTTTAAACATGAGCAAGGATAAATAGGCATAATCACAGATTCTGCTCGCTTAATGCTGCGGCAGTGTTGATGTGGGAATTGTTCCTAAAATAAGCAACAAATATTTCTTACATCGAAGACCTTACTGCTGCCATGTTACTGTTAATGCAGTCTAAACAATCTCTAGGCAAACTCTTTGATGTCCAGTGGCATATTAAAAGTGCCAGATACGTAGCGCCAAGCACAAATTCAAGGAAAGAAGAGTTTTGAGATCTCTGCCTTCACAGTGATGTTTAATGATAAAACAAAAATAAAACTAACAACAATGGATAAAAACAACAGTTGATTAATGCAGAACAAAAATAACAGAACAGCAATATGTGTGATGCAGGTTTTCACTGAGCCTAGGTGGGTTTTATCATGTCAAGGTGTGTGTTGGTTTAGATGAACAAATTTTGACACGTGAAATATTGAAAAAAAAACCATATGAAAATTAAATCATTAATCAAAAAATAAATGTACTCTGTGCATTTGGAGAAGATAACACTGCCAATAATCATCCATGGTTATTTTTGTTTTCAAAAATTCTACTCTCTGAATAGCTTCAGACACACGCAAAAAATGTTCTTTCATATGCTCCTAACTAAATATTTAAATTTTAAATGTTACACTTTATTTTTTTTTCTTTTTTTTTTAATTCTCCCATATGCCTTCTACTTAGAGGGCTGAATGAACAAGTTTTTGTCCTAGATAAGGGTCAGCTTTCCCCGACTAAAATTATCCTACTGTTACATGCAGTGATAAAAGCACGATATTCTCAGTGGAACAACAATTGTGTAATTATCTCTGCTGGATACAACACTGGGTCAGTTACCATTTCGCAGTCATAGCACACTAATTACAAAGTGTTGCAAAAATTCTTAATGCAGTTAAATTTTGAACCACGGAGAGACTGAATAGAAGTTTTTCCTGTCTGAGAGTTCTAAGACCTTTGTTGCAATACTGTTCCTCATATTTCACACATTCTGCTGGATCATCAGCATGATTTGGTCATCAGAACTCTAAATTAGCTGTGATGCTAATATGATGCCAGTTCTTGGGGAGAAGCCTCCCAGTAAATTGCAGTGAAGCTTACCTCAAGTTTCTTGTTTCAAAACCACCCATCAATATTCAAATTAGGTTGGGGAAGAATATAGAAACATAATGAGACCTCAAAAGATACTGGGGTTTCTTCTGGACTTTACATCCTACCTGGCCAATTTCAAAACATATTTTATATGTCTGGAAGACTGAGATTAATCCCTATTGCTCTATAGCTAATATAACTAACTCCATGTGTCAGCATCTTGTAGCTACAGGTTCTGAGAATCCCTTGTATATAAGGTAGAGGTGCACTCATTCCTTTATAAATAATCCTGCTTTCAGGTTTAAAAGTTTTTCCTAACTTCCATTAGGGTTTGATAGCACATAAACATGCAGTCAAAATCTATACAGTTATTGGATTTATTATGTTCTGTTCTAATTTAAAATGCAAACAATGTGACTGATGTGATATCTCCAGTCACACCGCCTGGCTTATGAAGTAAAGCCAAGCCCAGTGAGAACAGACCTCG
>VYZQ01031991.1:0-11375 GCA_013400655.1 Mystacornis crossleyi | reverse complement strand
GTGTGTGTGTGCATGCGTGTGAGCACATGCAGGTGTGATATTTTAGTGGGATTTAGTGATGATTTAGTTAGCTTCTACCGTTATAGACTCTTTAGTTTTCCTTTGGGGAAGTCCACTGGATTTAGAAAAGAGAAAAAAGGGGCTGTATGGGGGTAAAAATGCCATATTGCACCTGTATACGTAACAACACTGAAAACTGCTCTGAGTTATTGTACTATATTTGGAATGGGTAGCCCTGTTATTCTGCGAATATATTTTTGCATGTCCATTTGAGTCGCACCAAATAAACTGGTGATGTCTGAGTCATCACAGCCATTGAGCTCTAGCTGAAATCTCTTTCAAGACGTCCTTCAAATCGCCCTCTGTGGAACAAGCTCCCCTTGCCTAGGTTCATACAGTCTTTGCCTATCCAAGGTCACAACAGATCACAGTCTGATCACAGAAACCAGAGTCTCCTGACTCCCAGTCTAATCTCTCTTCAAACCACCCTGGTTTCTAGCATATGGCCATAACATACAGGTATCACAAACCTGTCACTTACCCTTTTTTTTTTTTTTTTATGTCAAAAAGATTCCTTTCCCTTTGTGCAAATAAGTTTCCCGGAGGACACTGTGCATTGTTGATATGTCTATTGCAGGGGAAATAAGAAGGATTTGAGAGACTCTCAGAGAAAAGGTTTTATTAGGAAGGTTTTCCAGCAGGCTGCTTCCAAGGACAGCATGTACCTTTGCAAGAACAAAAGAGAAACCTCCCATGCAGAGCTTCCCCATTCCAGTAAGAACAATATGACCTGTAAAAACTGGTGTCCCATGGCAGCCAGTGTCTCCTTCTTGTTTCTGCCCTCTGCTGTACTTCTGCAATGATCCATGCCAGCTTTAGAGCAGTGTCCTGATCATCTCAAGAGAAGTTACATTAGGACAAGTTAGCTAAGTATTTGAAAAACAAACCTTAAACTGCTAGTTGACCCTGTTCTTGGAAAGAGTGGACTGGAAATGCAAAAGTACAAACTGCCCTGTAAAGAGTGTGTTCTCTGTCAGGCTCTAGAGGATGAATGCAGCTGCCAGTGCATTTGTGGGGCTAGTTAATAGGCAGTGCTTTTAAAAGTCAAGGCAGTTGTGCAGAGGAAGAACTTGCCTGGGCATGTGGAGAAATTTTCTGTCCCTTGTAGCATCTCAGATGAGGATTGGCATAATTTTTGAAAGATGGGCTATAGTTCAACCAAAAGCTGTGGGATGAATGCAGAAATTACTGGGTGAGGGTTTTTTCTATTACAAGCTGCTAGTCTGGCAGACATTCTGAGCAAGTTATTGCCAGACTTAATGTTGTAGATTCCAGCAGTCCTAGCCTAATCTTTTTTATCTTGGTACATTTTGATTTAAATGCAACTTTTACTTAAGCATGTTGCTTATGGCATGTGAGAAGGTACTGCAAACGTACAAAAGGCTAAGTGTAAATGCTGGAAGATAAGATGAACTGTGGAAAAAAAGAAACTGATTATCAACTAGACTAAAACTGATGTTAAGTACAGGTTTTCCTGGCTTTGTGAAGTGCCAGCAAGGTCAGAAATTGGAAAACTATTTCAGAGCAATAACAACAATCTGAAGCAAGAGCAGGGAGGATTTTGAAACAAGGTCAGAGGGAGGGATTTAAAATCGATAACTGTCCTGTTAACTCGGGTCCATTCCTAGGTTATTTGACATTGATATCCCTTGGTCATTTTTGCCATGGGTGAGTGAGGATGTCTCTCATCCCACTCTGTCCTCACACTTACAGTGAAGACCACCTCACTCTGCTGAGGACCCTCTTTGCAGGGACCATCCTACCATCATCCCTTATCCAAGCTGCAAGGTCCCCCTGGAGGCTCATGTTAGTTCCGTAAACGCCAGAACCCGTTGGTCTCAGCAGACATTGGTCTTACTTCCATCCCCAAATTTGTCATCTCCTCTCATTCCTCCTCCAGCTCCCACCTGACTCTTAGAAGATGATAACAATAATCAGACCAGTTTCCAGGCCTGGAACAATCGAGTTTCCAGGCAGATTGCATGGGGGGAACTGATTCTCTGGCTGCAGTATGAGTTGTACCTAATAGCAGGTTGAAGGCAGAATTTGTTGGTAAGGGGATGTCATCTTCACTGCTGTCCACAAAAACAGAGCAAGGGAGGGGATATAATTTCTAATTGCTGTTGAGAGACAAGTAGCTTCATTTAGGCATTTTGTTTTAAAGGTATGGAATTAATTGCTGCCAGTGGCATTGCTTCCTCTTGAGGGGAGGTGTGAAGACACATTCCCAGGACACCAAATATGGCTGAGGATTACTTCGTCCCAGGGTGGATTTTTAAATGCTTCTCATGGTTCACTCTAGGCTTCCATGATTTTTCCTTAAATTGACTTTGAATGCAAGTGCCATTAAAGCTGAAGTAAGCTGCTAGGTCTGTATAGCTCCTGTTCTGTCCAGGGTCTCTAGTTTGAGTGTCTGTTTCCCTTTTGATTCCCAAAAGATCAGACTTGTCACCAGTGACAAGTGGTGCCGAGTGATTACTACCACAGTGAGCTTGCCTGAAGGTACCTCCATGGCACTGAGAAGAGGAAAACAGCATGAAAATGAGATGAAATGGCAGGGGGACATATAATGGGTAGGAGAGACAGTGTCCACTGCTCTGCCTGATGTTCCATCTCAAATGCACAGGTGATTTTGCTACAGATGGTATCCTGTTGTTGACTTGCTCATAGCTTTTTTCCCCCTTAAATCAGTGATGAAAGGTTTTCTTCCTCTGGGCACTTGGGTCAAAATCACCAGCAGCAAGTTTTATCCAATCCCTGTTACCCATTACAGGTAGTTCTGGGGGCACCATGTCTGTGTATCTCTGTTGTATCCACAGCTAAGCCCTGAAAGGAAAATGATTTTCCAGCTTACTTACACGCAAGTTGACCTTTAAGGAATGCACTGAAACCTCTGAACATCACTGGGAGTATTTGCAGACTTAAGCACTTTCTAAGCACTCTGGTAAATGGAACTAGCTGGTGTGCCTAGGTCTAGGCTTCCCCTTCTCTCACGCTACACAGATAACCATGTATTTTAAACTCTAAGCAGGCCATCCTAGGTGTCCTTTGGCAAGTCCTAAATGGGCCAGGTAAAAATGCAGTTGAACACACTGCAAATTATTTGAACTGAGAATAACAAAAGAACTTCTGTCCTGAAAAACTGTTTTTGGAAGAAATTGATATAATGCGCTGTATCATGTCTGCTGGCCTAGAGATAAAAGGCAGAGAAAGATAATTGAATTGAATGGCTAATGTTTGCTGTTGAGGCTGGTGGTTAACTCTTCTGATGTGTGAAATCAGGTACCTGTACGTTTGGAATTGTTTTGGCATCTTTTTCGTCTTACCTCCTTTATAACAGCAAAGTGATAGCTTTTACTCATTCTATTCTAAACTACTTAGCTTTCACAAAGAGAAGGCAAACTGTTCTTTTTTTTCCCCCAGAATCATGCTAGAGCAATACCAGTGTAAACATATATGCGGACTTGTGCACACACATGCACTCCAGCCCATCACAACTGCAGCAAGAGAGGAGTCAATTTTGAGTGTTCAAGACCTCCTATAGCTATATTACCTTACAGAATTTATCCACTGGGGAAGTGTCAAGAAAAGAAAAGGCTTCCTTTCTAAGCCGTTTTTAACTTACAGTTCCATAAAAATGAGGGAGCTCCTGGAGAGACCTCCTTAGGGAGTGGTCCTGTGAAATACGCCAACAGCTGGATGGCACAAATTTGGAAAACACTGCTGTCTTTAAAGAATAGAACTGAGAGCCACTGTGAGAAAGCAGTGTATTTTCCCAATAACCCTTCTAATTCTGTATTAATGTTATAGAGAGGAACAAATGCATCTTCTTTTGATAATGTTGGGAAACAAAGCTGTTCATGGAAAAGCAGAAATCTTACCATGGCTCAGCAGGAAAGTGTAGAAATGTCCAAAAGAGTGAGTTCACTTCGATTTTCTTTCTTTTTTTTTTTTTAAGCTGCAGTTGGTTAACAACTCCCTTAACAGATTAAAGAAATACCAAGCAGCCTCAGAATTGCCTTGTTTTATGGCACATTTCATGATGTTTCTCACTATCAGTTTCATGGCAAAGCACACTTCATTTCAGATCAATGCCAAAGACTCCAGGCACAAATAAGAGCTATAAATCACTCTGAAGTTGAGGGATAAGGAGCAACTTGAGGTATTTAGAACTGAACTTAGTTTGTGAGGCTATTTCCATGTGGAAAACCATGGTGACTGCTGGCTCTAAACCAGGGAGTAGGTAAGATAAAAAGCATAAGACAGAATTACCCTCATGGTGTATTCACATCTCCTGACCATCAACAGGATACATGTCTGTCTAGTACAACTGCTCAAGGATTGTCCTCACTGTTCCAGTGGAAAGCCCCACCTCACCAGAGCCAGGTCCTGCCCAGGTGCCTGTCAAGTTTTCCATCCACCTCCAAGCCCCACCAGAGGAGCAAGAGGCTGCATCACACCACAAAGGCTCCCAAGCATCTCACCTGGCCCAATGGTACCTGCTTCCACTGCAGCTTGCTGACCTATAGGGCTTTACTATGTCCAAGGGCATCACAGCCAATGATTTTGGGTTAGTTTTGTTTTTTTCCCATCACCCATTATCACCTGTACCTGAATATGGGATACTAGGATAGTCTAGCTTTTTGTCTGATCAGAATGGTCATTTTTATGTGTGCCAAAATATGCCTGAGGATGAAGTGAAGAGTGGGCATGTGGGCCTGCTTGACAAGGAAAATTACTGCGTGTGGAGGGTTTTTCAAACAAGAGGGGAGGATATGCACTTGACCAGGAATTAATCTGTCAGCTTTTCAGGGCACCTTCCTTACGCAGTTGTCTATTTCTCATGTTCTCAGTGCTCTGCTTCTGTCCTGTGTCTGCTGTATCTCTTTTCCCAGAACCACCATCCGCATTTCTAACTCAGTTCTTGCCCGGAGCATGCTGTATATAATGTTTCTAGGTAGGAATGTGGGGGTGGAAAGACCACATGAGGTCATAAAGTTTTTGTGGAGTTGCAATTTGATCCAAAAAGTGAATTACCAGGTGCTTCTTCAGAGAAGGATTGGGGGGTGTTATTTAAATACGTCATTTAGTAAGGCCTTTTATTCCAGAAGACAGTCAATTCCATTTATTCTCTAAATGTCCGTTTGTTTCAGCATAGCGTAATTCTAGGATGATGTTTAAATTGATCAGTAGATTGAACTTAACAAATAAATAAAAAAAATAATAAGACAATGCTACATATCACTTTTCCTAAGAAACAGGATTTTACCAGACTACTGAGTAATAAAACTTTTAAAAGGCAATACATTTCAGATATGTTTTCATAAATTTACCTCTACTTTGCAGAGAAGGGGGAGAGGAGGGGTACTACTCCAGTAATCAGCATGTGAACTCTCAGGGCCAGGGTGGATATAGCATCAGTCAGTAGGCTTTAAGCAAGATGGGGTGGCAGAGAAGCTTTGTAGCACTTGGCAAGCTGTATGTTCTGTGGCTGAAATGGTTGTTCCCTGTCAGGGTGGCTTCTTGTAACAGAAGGTTCCTATGAAAGGGCGTGACATCGCTGTAAGCTGTAAGCAGGGGTGCAACTCGGTCATGACTTGGCTGGGAGGCTGCTGGGTCTGCTCCTCAGCAGACAGAGCTGCTGGAACACAGGTTATGTTTTGCTTCTGCTGTGCTTCTGAGCAGAACTACTGAGCGCTGCTCCTTTACCCACTTGTTCAGGCATTCAGCAGGGAGAAGCAAATGGAGGCAAAAATGGTCCTGCTTATGCATGCTTGGAAGACAAGCAACTGTGGTCAGTGATCTGCTTATTCAGGGACACCTGGAAAGCTCATCCAAATGAGCTTTTAAAGTGCATGCATGAAGTCATATTGGATCACCACTTGGGGTTTTTTATTATTTTTAGCTCTGAACCAGAGAGAATTAAGATCACCTGATTTCTGAAGGTGTGTCCCTCCCCCCCAGAGTGTAACTGAAGTACTTTAGATTCACACTTTGCATTATTTCAGCGAAAGTTTCGCAGTCTATCCTTGCACCAGCAGCCCTAAAATTTCTTTCCCTTGCTGATGAGCTGGGATAAGTTTCTAGCCCAAGCCAGCGGAAACCAGAGGCGCAGCCTGCAGTGCTGCTGTGGTATTACACGAGATGTTAGCCAAAGACAGGGAGAAGTCAGCTTGGGACCATGTTTAAGTGGACAGGAGAAGTGTTGGAAAAGCAGGGACAGGACTGGGATTTGTGGGGCTGGACATCAAGCAGTGGGAAATGAGTGAATAGAGAGGTTCTTGGTGGAAAGCTAGAAAAGGAAGGAGGAGAGTGAGAGCAGAGAACTTGGGGAGCAAGACACGTCTGGGAGATTAGGCTGCAGGAAGAGTAGGGGAGAGGCACAGGGTCATTTTTGGCTCAGTGGGTGACTGGAAGTTGGGAAAGGGGGGACACTTGAGATGTGACTGACCCACAACAAGGGTGGGATGAGTGGAACAGAGAAGGAAGGTGGCTTTGCAGGGGGTGGGAAAAAGGCTGTTGATACAGATGGTGTTGGGCAGCCCTACTTCCCCTGGGGTTAGCAAGCAAAGGGACTTCACTGACCACCCTCATCATCTTTTCCTCACCTGCTTAGCCACACTGTTGTCATGCAGTGACTATGGCAACCCCAGTTTTTGACTGGCTGTTCTAGGGTGGTAGCTGTAATGATAGCAGTAGTTGAGTATTGACAGAGGGGAGGGGAATGCAAGCAGCTGTGGAGCAGGGGAAGTTGCCTGAGTACAGTAATCGTCTTTGGCAGGTCAAGGGTGAACCGTGGCCTGCGGGAGTTGTACAATGCCCAAGGCTAGCAAAGTGGTGTTATAATAAACCCCAGATGTTTCCGCTATTTACAGTGTATATGTTATGTTTAAACCTGAAAATGCATCCTAGGATCTGGTGGGTAGGGAAACAGTTATTAGCTGCTTGGAAATGACTTGCTGGTAATGTATCTGTTCCCCCTTGATATTAGCTGTTGCCTGTTTAAAAGATAAATCTTCTAAGCAGAGACCCTAGTGAGCAGCTTCTTTGCCAAGCCAGTGGTTCCATTCGGCTTCGTGAGAAACTGCACCATTCCCCCGGACGGGTTTCTGGGAGGCTGCAGCCTGGGCACGGCAGCCCTGGGAGCCGTGCTCACAGCCAGCATGCGTTGGTGTGGGAGAGGCACCGCTGTCAGGCAGGGGAGCACAGCCAGCCACAGGTGCGCAGAGAGCACTGTTTAATTTCCCCAGACTAATTATTTCAGAGCTGCGAGCCAGAACCCTTGCCGTATGTCATGGGCCACAGCAGAACTTTGAATAAGCATTTAAGAAAGGAATAGGATTTAGCTGATCAGGCTTTTATGCCAAAGCAATGGCTTGTCTATAAGAGTAAATTAGTCAGCTAAACTGTGAATTTGTGGCCAAGTGGTTGCTTTGCACAGACCCTCCAGGTGATCAGTCCTACAGATGGTCCAGGCAAGGCAGTCAAAATATTAACATTTAAAGTGAAATGAGTTCAACTGTGGGAAGGCCTGGAGTGGAGGCTCTTTTTCAGAGATGAACCATTCTGAGTGAATTACACGAAAGCCACACAAATTTGGAAGAGACATTTTCACTTCAATGTTTTATTGGATTTAACTAACCCAAGAAAAACACACACCTTCAGTAAATCCTCGTTAATTCCTCACTCACGTCCCCTGCCCGCCCTAGCTTCTCTGTCCACCAGTCTATACGGTGCCGCAGTCACACACTGTGTGAACACCTGGGGTACAAAAGTCCTTGTCTGGACCCCTCACCACAGGATGTACTGAGACTAGCCCTTTGTGTCAGGAGTGGAAGAGGAGTGCTTTAAGATAATTTGTGCAAAAATATTGCTGAAGATCAGGTAACAGTTTGCAAGGAAAATGGCCAGAACCTGAGTCCTCACCCAGATGCACCAGTGTTGTGCTGAGAACCCATTCACCCAGGATACCTGGGATATGTGGGAGAGTTGAGTAGTCACATTATACAGCATTTGTCATGTCTTGATATGGGGTTTGGGTCTGCATGGAAATGAATCTTGGGGCTTGGGGAGAAAACTGTTCTGATTTTGAGGTTTTGTTGCATTCTTCTCCCTTATTTTCTGTTCCTACTCCAAACAGTCTCTGTGCAGCTATTCCATCACAAGCCTACTATGACTTCTATTAAGGGTGATGTCTTTTCTTCCTGAGCTTTACTGTCCTCCCACATCCCACATGCCTGCCGTAGACTTATTTTCTTGAATTTTAGCCCTCATGGACAACTCCCTGCCTAGCCATCCAGTTTTACAGTATTTCACATCACACCTCATAAGAAGGGATCCAGTACAAGCGTTCTGCTAGGCAGAGTGCCTGCACAATGTGAAGGACTCTCTGTACCTTTCTCTGATTCACTTGGACTCAGTATTGTGAGTGAAGGACCATTCATGTCAGTGGTTTCTAACATGATACTCCAGTGTAAAATGCAGTTAAGCCACGCCAGTCAATATGAATTCAATGCATGAGGTGGTTGAGTGTAAAATGACCAGAGTTCTGTAAGTTCACATCCCATCCTACTAACTAGCTTCCCCACATGGAAAGTTAAATATGTAGAAATGTCATCTGAGATCTTTTTTGAATGCTGGACTCATCTGTTTTGCTGATTGCAAAATGGTTTTTCTGGTGTTTTTCATCTAATTCAATGTGATGACTAAGTGATAGTGAAATTACTGAACAAGAGTTAAAATGGGGAAAAAAGTGGTTTTTTTCTTTCAGTCTGTGCCTAAAATTGAGGTGATTTCCTTTTTTCAGGACATGATGACCATTTATGCAAATTTGACTCATAAAGTGACTCCTAGGACTTACTTGTTTAGTGATTCTGTTAAATGTGAATTCAAAACATATTTTTTAAAAATTTATGCTTTTCTCCTCTCTCAGGGATCTGGTAGATTCAGCTAATGCCAAGTCCTTGTCTTTTTCTGTATTTTGATCTGTATCTATCCCTCTGCAGAATAATCAATAAGATAACTAATACATCAGATAACACATTGTTTTCCAGCCTAAAATCAAAAATGTAAGAATTTATAGTGTTCTTATAGAATATCCTCAGAGCTTGGAAAACTGAATTATCAAATTGAAAATAAGGGCTGTGCTTTATTATAGATAAGGGTGTCATAAGAGTTAGAAGCCAGTGACAATCTTTCTCCCTTTTTTTTTTTTTTTTCCTTTCTGGAGAAAGAATGGGGTATAGGAAAAGAAAAAGATGGTTAAAACCTGTTGTTCAAGTTCAGTTCTTCCTCTGATTAATTTATAGTTAGATTGGGGAAACAAGCCATGGGGATAAACAGCTGTCAAACATCTCAGTATTATCTAAAAACAATGCTGTCTCATGACCACTGATAAATACTGAGGTATTAAATTAAAAACTTCTCTCTCTCTCTCTCTCTCTTTTTTTTTTTTTTTTAATCTACTGAGAGCAGTTAGGATGAAAATATTGTGAGAAAGGAGGTACCTGGCCCTGGAGCTGTTTGCCTTTCTTGGTATGGAAACCTTGGCTTCCATGACTGTTTTCCATGTTTGGTGTGTATTCACGCAACCCTGGACAGGTCTGCAGAGGCTACAGATGGAGGTGCCCTGCACTGCCAGCAGCGGCAATCACTTTGTTGGTGATTTGCTGGATTTAGACCCTCCTCTATTCACTCTCAACTCATGTCAGAGTTGTTGATGAGAATCTCTGAATATACAGTGTGTGCTCACTTCCTCTCCCTCCATCGCAAAGAGCTTGATTGTTCCGTAGACTTCAAGAAAACACTAATTCGATACTGCTTTTCCTTAATCCTTGATCTGTTCATTTACTACTGGAAGTTCATGAAGCTCGTGGAATAAGCAGTATGTACAAAGATCAGACCTGGAAATAATGTCTTGTAAAGTTCATGCCTTAAATTCTTTCCAGAAGCAGTGATTAAAATGGAAAAATACAGTAGACTTTCAGTGTAATTATACTGTTGAGGTTTTTTATTATGTTTTTCAGACATGTTGGGTTTTATGACATTTCTCAGTGGCCAGAGACAGGTTCAGAATGAGTTAATACTCTGAAAACAGAATGCTTAATATTTACAGAGCATTTTGCTCTTTTAATTGTTCCCATTTCTCTTAGCAATGATGGTGTCCTGCTTGGTTACTTCCTACGTAGAATTCCCTTTGCAGCCAGAAGGGGGACTCAGGATATTAAATTTCAGCAGATGCAGTGAACTCATCCTTTATGTTCTTTTTTTCTGAACATTGTTTTCTGATATTATTGTGATTCTTTTTCCATCCATCTTTTATGGCTTTCATTGTCATGGCTTTCATTATTATGTACCTACCAGTGTGGGACAAATTTTGCAGAGGGAAATACTGAAATGGACACTTGGACATGTCTGGAACCAGGTTCCAGTCCATCAGGAAGCAGTTTGGTGTATCTCTTCTTTGTTTAACACAGGGGTTTTCAGCCCCTGTGTTGCTGCATTTCCCCAAAGGTACATCTTCCCTCCAATGTGTGGGCAGAATCTCAGACTTTAATTAATAAGGGAATATTCTGGCTGTTGTGATACCCAAACCATAAGAGTGTGTGAGACCCAGGAGAGGGTCCTGGTTTGCTCAATGGACTTCAGACCATCGTACAGCTCATGAAAAAAGAGAATAAGTGAGTATTTCTAAGCAGAGGTATGCATATTGCTTCACGTGCAGTGGAACAATCTGTGAGAAAATAGCCAGAAGTAAAAAAAAAACAAAACAAAACAAAACAAAACAAAAAAAAAAAAAAAAAAAAACTGTAGAAAAGACAAAGTGTGTGAACACATTATTTTAGGTAAACAGCAGACTCAGCTTTTGCACAGTACCAAGGAGTGAATCCTACCTGCCACTGGGTTTCTTGTGAGGCAGCCCTGTTGTCTGTAGTCCTGTCACCTTGCAGGACTGAGTCTTACAGGAAACTTAATGCACCTGCCAGTTCTGCTGCTGGGATTGCATAAATTTCCCATATAAACCCCTTTTTTTCAAAACCCTTTTAGGATTAAGCTTTTGTCTCTGATTTATTTGTGTAATATGAGTTTCATTCTCATGTCCTCTAGAAAATCTGGACAAAAGAGATGACTGGCAACCCCCTAGAGTTCAGCACAGTTGGAGAGAAAGTTATGCATTCTGCCTGTTACATGCTATTTTCAATGAAAATCTAGATTGGAACTTGACATGGATACCATCTCTTTAGGATAATGTGTTTTTGTTTAGTTTATGAAAGACTGGTCTTTGGGGGATTTTTTGGTTTGTTGTTGGGGTTTTT
>VYZQ01031983.1:0-26015 GCA_013400655.1 Mystacornis crossleyi | reverse complement strand
TCTTCCTGTTGGTGTGTCAGATCTTGAGCACAAAAGGCAAAGAGCATCTCAGCCAGCTGGGGGGAATCGAGTGCCTGAACCCAACTCTAACCCGTTTCTGCTGACGTCTGCTCTGCACGATCACTGGAAGCAAACTAGATGGAGCTGGAGATTACCGACTTTGAACCCTGCAGAAAGCACTGGCCCGAGGATACAATTTAGCAGGCTGAAAACCCCATGCTGAATTTCTGGCAAGCACTAGTGATTGGTGTGAAACACCTGCCTGTACAGCCTCTGACTTTGGGCACGGCATCATGTGAACTTCCCAGTGATCTCTGTCTGGAATAGCAACAGGAGCAGGATATGAAGGTGATCTGGAAAAGGCAGAAAAGAATGTATGCCCTGCTCTAAGGGTGGGGTTTTTTGGTGGATATTTCTGTCTCTGCTCTTTTTTGTCTCTTCCCCAGCGTTCTTGGGAAAGCCTAGTCCACATGTAGATGTCAGAATTGCAGTTCACTTGTGCCTGTGTGAAGACAAATTCATACTTTTGCTTTTATGGGTCTGCCCTTCATCCTCTTCTGATGTGCTGCTTTCCTTTTTTCCACCTTATTGCCGCTGTCCTTTCACCCCTGTCTCCTTTGAACACGTTCAGTATGGCTGGGGCTGAATGTGTTCACTTCTCAGAAACCTCTCAGACCTGTGTTTTGATTATTTTTTTTCCCACCAGAGATGTCTCTTCATTTATTGTTCTTTAAAGACAGAATTGGATGAAGTGATTCTCACCAGGGCTGTGTTGTTCCTCAGCCTCCTTTCTTTTCCCTGATGCTGCCCTATGTGTCATCCTGCTTTGAGAAGATGACTTCTAATCTGTTAAGAAGATGGTGCTATAAAGACCTGAACACTTAATAATGAACCTGGACATTGAATTCAGGCTATTGTTACTATTGTGTGCAGCACAGGCATGAGTGATGCCTAGGAAAGAAACAGGAGTCAGGATGTGCAGAATGTCTGAATTTCTGTGTCTGACCCACATTTTTCAAAGTCAACAATTCTTCCTATCGACTTCCATGGTTTCTGCTTATAAATACAAAGCTGGATGGTTCCCTAGGCAAATCTGTCTCAAATATCAGACTTCATAACCAGTCAAACTAATTAAAAAATAACAATCAAAAAGCCTCACTGCAATGCTAGTAGTATTATACACTTTTTAATGCATATTTATTGTTTTATATGTATGTGTTTACATATGTGTGAAAATTTGATGTCTTAAAAAACAATACTTCCTTTAATTTTTTGTCAGCTGGACATTAATGAGGGTAATAACTAACAGGTTGTCTAGGGAATGGTCTCTGTGGGCCAGGTTCTTCCTATAAATAGAAGTAACTAATTACATCAGGCGATCACATGTTTACATGCAGCAGCTTATCCAGTTTATTGGACCCTCCTGCTTGTCAGGTTGGAGGCAAAAAAGTTCTGCTTCATGCCTTGGAGGAAACTTTCCTGATTGCCCATGAACCTCAGAATGGCCTGTGCATGAAGGCGCAGGAAGGAGGCAGGAAGGGAGCTGAGGTAAGGTAGATAAACACCTGGTTCCACAAGGTTCTCTTCCCAGGATGAGAGTAGCAGGAGTGGTTTCACGAAGGATTCAAACGAATAAGTTCATTGGCATTGAAATTCACAGAATACTCACAAAATTTATGATCCACTCGTGAAATGGTACCTGGTTCTTAGGAGCACAGTGGTGCTGCTGCCAGAGACTGGGACTGCTGGCTAAGCCCTTGAAATGTTGAACACTGGCAGGTCTAGATGGTAAAAATAAGCACACAGTGAAGGAAATTTTGGGATCTGGTGCACCCAGCAGTGCTGCTACTTAAACCTTTAAGACTTCAACTCTTTCTCCACTCTTGTAGCATCACGTAGACAGTGTAGTGTACCTTTATTTTTCCCTTGGATACATCTTGTTCCTTGCTGTTTGCCCATATAATGGTGTTTTAATCCTGCTTCTGTTTACTCTTGTTACTGAACCCTTATTTCCAGCTCTGGCCATGCTGTTGAAAAGATGCATGGCTAAGCAGATGCAGCGTTCCAGATGATGGGATAATTGGTGACCTGTGAAATGATCATTTTGGTTCCCTTCCTTGCATAGTGGCAGCCAAAATAATCATGTCCTGACCTGTTTGGTGGTGTCCAGGAGTCCTTGCTGGATGTTACTAATTTAGAACTTTTTATGTGCACACTCAAGACTTTCACTTCAGTGTAAACAAAGCTATGCTGGCTGCTGTCAAGCTTTTTTCACAGGTTCCCTCAGGAGCTTTTGCACCACAGGTAGAAGTATAGTGAGTGATGCTCTGTAGTTAATGTAAATTGTGCTGCTGGCTTAAAATAGGTATAACTTATAAACAATGTGAGCCAAATTGAGGCCAGAAAGTTGCTGAAACTGTTAGTTTTAATGTGATCAGCTTGTGCTTAGAGGTCTGTAAAGAACAAAAATTATGCTGGGTTTATCTTTGGTGGTCTCTGCATTGGTGCTTGAGAAATCTTTGGCTTTTTCAGGCAGATTGTTCTTGTACAGCTGACTGTCACAATTTATCCATGTTAATGAGCAGAACTTGGAGACTTCACTGAATAATTTGAGGAATAACAGTGGAGGAGAGGAGGGAGCTGCTAGTATTCCTAATAACCACCTCGAAGGTAATTGGAGTCTGACTTCTGTCTTCAGAGGCTCAGTGTTGATGCAAGGGTACAAGAGGAAGGTAAGGGAGTTGCAGTGGGGAGGAACTCGCCGCAGGCTGCAGCTGTTGGCTTGTTTGGTGTGGTTTTACTCTGTCTGAGGTAGAGGCTCAGGGTTCCAGGTGTCCTCCTCCAGCCGGGTTTGGGAGCAGCTGTGAGCAGAAGTGTGTAACTTGGGCACAGTAAAAATGTTCCAGAAAGCTGAATTTGTAAATGATGCAACTTTCCCTGTTTCTCAATGGGGCTCTTGTAATGCCCTGACAGTGAGGTTGGTTTCCTGGTTTGTTTTAGCTGCCATTGAGGCCCTGCTGTAGGAAGCCAGGGAGCCTTGTTCTTTATGAAGCTGGTAGAACAGCTGTAGCTCTATCCATCATAGGGATAAATAGGAGTCCATAGAAGAGCCGAAAGCCTTCTTCCCTTAACTGGCAAACATATCTAGTATCCTTCATCATCAGCCTGTCATTGAGTCTTGGTCACTTAATTAAGTTTCCTGAGAAGGAAAAATGTGTTTGCCTGCATTTTTTTCATGGTGTTACTATTTTCCCCCTGCACATAAAAAAATATTTAAGCCCGATTGTTGAAAACAACTGACGTGAAAGGCAAGTTATTGAAGAAAACTTCACCAGTCACTGGTTTGTTTTCCTGCCACCATTATCCCAGCTGGTAGCTGGCTGTATCCTGGTGGGTCCAAAAGTAGTGTCAACGTGCCTTTGACGCAGGATGGCCAGGAATGTACTGTGTAAATAACCTCAGGTCTGCTTATAACTGGTTCCTTTGAGAGCTACGGCCCAGTTTGTATTGGAGAAGGTGCCATTCCTTGGAGCGCTTGTTTACCTATTTATTGAGGTCAGCAAAGTGAGGAGTAATTACGGGATTTAGACTTGACAACAGGCATCTGATGTATGAGAGCCCCAGAGTGTGAAATTGAAAAGCTAAGTGGCTTCATGCTATTGTTTGCTTGATAAAAACTCCTAATATGCACTTGAAGATTTTTTATTTTGTCATAGCCATTTAAGTTTTATTTAAGGGATAGAGCATTGCGTTCTGATCATGGCAGAGCAATGCTTGACAACGCATCTAATAGGAATTTCAGGAGATGCTAAACTTTTTCAGAGAAAGCCATGAGACAGGTATATGGCAAGTGACTTCGTAGTCAGTGTAGTGGGTTTTGACTAGGCAGTGATAAACATCTCCTTTAATTTTCAGAGGCTTTGTATGACTTTGTCTTCCAGGTGTTTTAAAGTCAGCCTGTGTTTTTCAGAGCTGTCTTTGTCTTAAATGCAGAAACACGTTCTGCTGAGCAGGTTTGATTTGGGTCACGCCAAACCCCCAGGTAAACAGCGGTGGCCACCACTCTTGTCTGTGATGACAGAAGGGGAAACTTTCTGAAATGAAAGGTTAGTGAAATTGTACTGAAAAGCGCAACTGACTGGTGTGTAGTTGAAAGGAGATGTGTTGTAACCGAAGATAAAGTGGGAGCTGTACAATTCCAGGTCCTGTTGGCAGCAAACACTGGCGACTGGAGCTGTGCATGCTAATGAACCCATGAAAGATAGGGAGAAAAAGGGCCGTGGTGCTCCTGCCAAAGTGCTGATTCTTACCTTGCTTATGAAGATCAAGTATCTTGCTCAGATTTAAAAATCAGTTTCTTTTATGCTTACAGTAAAAGGTTGAAGAATGTGGTCATACCTAGTCAATTAAAACAGCATTCTTTAGCGCTTCCCCGGCTTTCTGCTGAGACCCAGGCAATGCTCTCTGCTTGCTGCGAGGCCAGCAGTGCAGGAGCAGCCTTCATCAGTCTTTGTTAGCATGGTGAGCTGCCTTGATGAACAGTTCATTAACCAGGAGAGGCAGAATCAGTCTTTTAATACACTTGCTATCGCAGCTAGGCCCTGACAGTGAGCAGAAAACCTCAGGAGGCTTGTCTGAGCGCTAAAACCTTGCTGCTGCTCTGAAACAAATCTTTCCCCCTCCTTCCACAGACCTTTGGGTAGCAGCATTCATTAAAATGCTTCTTTAATGGTACAGTATATGTAGGATTTCATGGTTCAAACACAGCAAATGGGACAATAACACACACACTTGAAGAAGAAACCTGTTCTGACTCTTCCAGGCATCTCTCAAGGTTCACCGTGATATTAATTGTTTCATTGTAAAATGCGTAAGATTGAGGTAACAGTTAAAACAAATAACCAGAGGCATCTGGCAACTCGTGGATCCTTGGCACGCTGCAGGTCGGAATGGGGCAGACGTGTTCCCAGCAGTTCAGGCACGCTCGTCGGGAGCTTCAGAGGGTGAAATTTCACTAGGAACAAATCAAAGTCTGTGGTTTTTTTTCCCCTGGGGTGTTGGGAGGGGAAAGGGGAATGGGCCAGATGAATCCGTACTTGCTGTAGCTGCAGATCTAAGAGCTCGTTTTCTAGCAGGAGTAAAACCTGAGCTATTGCAGGATGCACCGTAGGATTCAGCACGGATTTGTACTGCAGCAAGCACACGGGGATCATTTGTTACTCTCCTCCTTCCACCCCCCTTCCCTGCTTCTGTTAGCAAAAGATTAGTTTGGGGCAGGGAGTTACTGCTTCATCCAAGCATTTGAGGTGAAGCAGCCAGTAGTGGAGGCTTTGGTGCTCTCATCTAGAGCCTGATCTCTTGTTCATCCAAGCCCTCCAGGAAATGAGAAACATAAGCTGCAGGTATGTCAGTGCATATATGCAGAGTGCTGCGTTTCTGGAGCGCCTGGAACACGGAGGCCTCTGAAACCCTGCACTCCTCCTCAAAATGGCTGCCAGATGTGTTGGCTCTACTGAATTCCCCGGAGCCTGACACCAGAAACGCTGAGGTTATTACCAGCTTGGTTCTTGCTGTGTTCTTCCTTCAGTCTTGCAGGCACAGTGTTGCCAGAGCGAGTGTGACCCCGGATGGCTGCAGTACCTGCGGAGGCTGTCGCTGGCACGCGGGCGAGCTCGGGGCAAGGCTCGCCGGGACTCTGTTTAAACAAAGGAAGTGTGTTTGTTTTTACAGTTCAGGCTTGGGAGCCTGGGCTGGGAGCCTGTGCCATTTCCCTGTGCTAGGAGCAAGATTCTCGAGGAAGACAGCCTCTCCCTTTGCTGCAAAGCACAGCTCTTCCTGGCCTGCAAGCGTGCGTCTTACCCTCTCTGGCTTGTCAGGGCTGGAGACTGGAAAGCTTAACTCGGATTTGGTTTGATATTTGCAATAAACAGTATAGAGATTCCTGCCATGAACCACGGTCTAACTTCCCATGCTTATGTGACTTTCTTGGGCCAGTCTTATAAGCTACTGTACTTCTTGATCCCCTTGTAACCCAGTCAGTCCCCGTGGATCATTGAAATCTGTTTCCCAGTCAGTGGGAAATGAAGCTTCCAGATTCTGCGATAGTGCTTCTGTGTGTTCAGCACAAGAGAGCAGACTTGCTAAGTAGCTGCCTCTAGCAAAAGTCAGGAGAACTTTTAAAAGTATTATCTTAAGCCACACTGCGTGGTAAATGGCTGGTTTTTGCCAGCAGGTACATTTTCCCTGCCACAGTCAGCAGTTTGCTCAAATAACAAATCTTAATGATAAAGAGGTGTTGGAAAGTACTTTAGTTAGTAGTGGGATCTGTAAGGAAAGTGTATCATCTAACATATGCTGCTCTGCCTTTTACTGAGGAAAAGTGTTTCTCAAAATAGTCCTCCTTACTCCTTCGTCTAATTTGCTTCGGTTTATTTCTAGCATCAGAATGAGAATGTCATTTCACTGTGATAGAGCTTTTATAGTAAGTGCAGATCCATGTGAGTAGGATGTATCCTGTGCTTCGTAGCCAAGGCAAGCTGTATATGGTGACACTTTTAGGAGTATTTGGGTTGTCTTAAGATAGGAGGTGATTTCCACCATTAAGTAAATGTGCCCAGGGATGGAGTACATGGCAGGTGGTGGGTAGACTTCATGGCAGCTCGTTCAGGTGGGCTCACTGCAAATCCAAGGGATGGAAATGCCTGGATGTATGACTGAGCTTGCTGCATGGGAATCTGTGTGGTCTCACATGGAATAATCAAGTTATTCAAGGAGGTGGGGTGTTTGGGAGGGGGTATGTGGCACACCAGTGAATCTTCCATTTATCTTTGCTGTCCGAGTCTGAGAGTGCTCTGAAACCGTGGAGCTGAGATGGGTGTCATGGAAGACTGGCTTCTTGGAGGTGTCTGGCTAAGTGGATGTATGGGGGAGCCAATCCAGGGAGCTTCACCATAAATAAAAGGAAGTGCCTGGGAGCGGAACTGCAGAGCTGCCCTGAGTCGGGCTGTGCGTACGTGAGAAGAGTTCCAGAAATGACAGTAAATAACAGTAAAGCTCTGCTTTGTGTTTCTCTTGTAGCAACCCTCCGCTCAGCGAGGAGATGCTGCCTCCGGGGGAGTGGATGTGCCACCGCTGCACCGTGCGCCGCAAGGTAAAGCCTCTCAAGACAGACACAATCCCTGCCCTTCCAAATGGCCATTTGAAACCTGAATCCTGGGGTTTTATACCTGCCTCTCCCTTCGTGTGTACTCAGACAACCAGAGCTGCTCTTTGTGCTTGCATTTGCAAAGGGCTTTGTTAGGAAAGGGCTTAAAGAAACCGAAGGGGTCTTGGTGAGACCCTCACGATATTTTAACCTCACTACTAGGAGCTCAAACTGAAGTGCCTGATACCTTCTCGTCAATCTGTGCCTTTTAAACTGTTTTCCTTCCCCCATTTCTGGAAAGGAGGGAGAGCTGAGGCACAGAGGAAATGGGAATGGCTCCTGTGCTCGAGGAGGTGAGCTGTCTACAGGCAGAACGGGAGTCATGTTAATGCAGCTTTGCCATCAGGGCTGTGATTCTAGTTAATATGTGTTTTTTAGAAGTGTGACTTCACAGCAGTTGTACATCAGCAGAGGGTGAAATCACAGTGAGTTATGATTTCCTGGGCTGTTGAACAGGATGGGGAGGAGATGATTGGGCAAGATTGTAGCTTGGTTTTTTTTTTTTTTTTCCTTGATGCTCTTTCTCCAGGAAGCTGTCTTGCACAGTGTAAACATCTTATTGCTGTGACCACGTAAGGCTGCGTAGCAGAGAGTTTAGAAACTCCACCAAGCTATCTAGCAACTGTTCCCTTGAAGTGACACCCAAAACAGATTTGAAGAAAACTGTGTGCTCAGCCTTTTGTTCCTGAAGTGATTGCCTTGTTACGTTTCCAGGGTACTGTTCAGCCATCTGCCAACAATAGAAATGAAGGTCACAAATCGAAAAATAAATAATAAAGTAAAAAGAGAGAGAAAAGGAGAAAATCCCCAACTTTTCTATATTAAAAATTGCCTGAAAACACTTTGCTCCCTTTGCAAACCGTGTTAGTGATGGAGTAGATTGGTTCCTCCATAGAGGTGATGCTATCAAGCACTGGAGCAGTGCACAGTTGCCCATCCTAGGCCGTGCAGCATCTCCTCCTGTTGCAAAATGGATCTTGTGGTGATGGCAGTGTATGGTTTTCCTCTGCTGCACCTTGTTCAAGATTCCGGTCATCAGGAGACAGCAGAGTGCTGTTTGTATCTTGTGCTTGCATTCTCAAGCTGACCTTCTCAGCCCGTCATGGGTTTGTATGCAGTGCCAGGGTTAGCAGACTGCATTAACAGTGAGCAGTCTGCTGTGGAGTTTCTCAGTGTTGGTAGCAAAGTAACAGTTGTCTGATTTGTCAAGCGTTTAGATGCTGTGAAGTGTCCTGATCTGGACTCAAGCTTGGCTACCCTGAAAGGAGAGACACATGGTAATGTTCTTCCCCACGCTTGGTTCTCCTCAGCTGTTGTGTCACCTGTACCTTAGCTGCCATCAGACTGTTCTTGATCGAGACTCATTAATGACTTCAAGGGGGAAGTTGTAGTGAGTGGCTCGAGCGTTTTCAGATGCTGTTTGTCTTCAGTCACATATTTGTCAAGGTTGATGTGCTTTGTTTGTGGCCTCCATGATAAGCCTGCCTATTCATGTCGTGCAGAAGCGAGAACAGAAGAAAGAGCTGGGGCAGGTAAATGGATTGGTGGACAAATCTGGGAAAAGGACCACCTCCCCCACCAGTGACGCAGACCTGTTGGACAGGTCTAGCAGCAGCATCAGGGCTAATGCGCATGCCAGGATCTTGGAAAGGAGAGCGAGCCGGCCTGGCACTCCCACATCCAATGCCAGCACCGAGACCCCCAACTCAGAACAGAATGATGTCGATGAGGACATAATTGACGTGGATGATGACTCTGCCATTGCAGAAATGGACTGTGGGCAGCCCCAGCTGAAGCGACCCTTTGAGCTTCTTATTGCTGCTGCCATGGAAAGGAACCCAACGCAGTTCCAGCTGCCGAATGAACTGACCTGCACCACAGCACTTCCAGGTGAGCCGTGGCTTGTCTGGTGTTGGTGAAGATGTCTGCAGTTGCATCCTGCTGCCATCTTTCCTCTTTTCCCTCTTGACACTGTGATGGTTGTGGCTCCAGGGTACCTCTGGCTCTCCTCCAGCCGCCCAACAGCAGGTGCCTTTCAAATCTGAGCTGTGGGGACACTGCAACTACACGCCATGTCCATCAGGACTTGTGATAGATGTTTGTTGTTCTCACCTTGGTCTGGATCATCAATATGAAAAAAATCAGTTGTCAAAATGCTTGATTTTTGATTTATGATGCAATAATATAGTAACAAAGTAGTGAGTAAATGTATAGGATGTCACTGAAATTACTAAGTACGGTTTATATCTGCCTTTAAAGACATCTCTGTCTCTGTCACTTAAGGCTAGATTTAGTGGTTGATAGAGGTTCCTTAAGCAGCAGTCTTTGACTTTTCTGTCTGCTTCTGTCTGAAATGATTATATGTATCTATCACAAAGCAAATCTCTGATATGTGGATAACCCAGAGCTTTTTAAAATTTCCTTTTCAGGTACTAGTAAGAGGAGGAGAAAGGAAGAAACCACAGGAAAGAATGTCAAGAAAGCACAACACGAGTTAGACCACAATGGTTTGGTTCCCTTGCCGGTGAAGGTCTGCTTCACATGCAACAGGTACTTGTTCTTCCAGGGAAGCTGTTCAGTGTAGCTGCAGCCTTCACAGGAGCAAAGTTCTTGCTGAAAAAAGTAGATTACCTGTTCCCTTTTCCATTCTCCTTCATTACTTACTTACAATCCTCTAAACAAATGGGGGAATAGTCATCTTTGCTAAATAACAGGTGTTTAACCACAGTTAGTGTAGGTCTGGCTGTAAAGAGTTCTAAAATGTAGCCTGAAGACTGACAAGATTGAGCCATCTTGTCTTCAGGGGTTTTCTGCAAAGAAATACTCTAAAGTGATGGTGGTTTAGTAAATGGAGATGTTGTTTATGGTTTGTGAAAAAGTGTGCGAGGAGGTGACCTTTAGGAAATATAAATCTCCTCAGAGATTTATAAGCCCAAGACAAATAGGAATATTGTGCTGAAATTGTAAATCTGAAAACCAGTACAAAACAGTGATGGGTTTTGTCGCTGCATAAAAAAATGCATAGATCAATCCCAATTCAAAATGTCAGTGAAAATGAAACCTTTATTTCAGGAACCGAGTCAGAGTGAGTTTCTGAAAATAGGATGGAGACTCAGGTGGGCTTTTGTGGAGAACAACTGATGACACTGTCATAGAGCAAAGACTGCTTTAAAGCCTGGGGATTCAGATGTAGTTGTTTTTCTGGAGTTTGAGACTTGTTCTGAGAACATCCTGTTGATGTACACGTCCCAACGTCACACGTGATTCCTCTAAGGAAACTTGTAATTACCTAAATCTGA
This sequence comes from Mystacornis crossleyi, assembly GCA_013400655.1. Classification (NCBI taxonomy): domain Eukaryota; kingdom Metazoa; phylum Chordata; class Aves; order Passeriformes; family Timaliidae; genus Mystacornis; species Mystacornis crossleyi. Next base: position 15,512 of record VYZQ01031983.1, on the reverse strand, counting down.
GATTTCCTTTTGATCTCTGAGTTTTGCTTCAAGTAAAGGCTTTTGCCTTGAGTGGGTCTTGGAAGAAGGTCCCTATAGATCAAGTTACAAATCAGAAATCCTACTTTTTGGTGCAAACAGCCGTGTAGGGGATAAACTGAAGTGGTCAGCCAAGCTTGCCTGAGTGTTCTATTTATACTCTGTACAGGGAATAAGACTTGGCTCTCTCTTTGCAGGAGTTGCAGAGTGGCACCTCTAATCCAGTGTGATTATTGCCCACTCCTGTTCCACATGGATTGTCTGGAGCCACCGCTTACTGCCATGCCTCTGGGTAGATGGATGTGCCCAAATCACATAGAACACGTGGTGGTAAGCAGGACTATGATTGCAGTATGGTAACCGGATGCTGGAGTGGAACCTGGCAGGTCCATTAAAGGACAAAGCACAACAAATGTAAAACAGCTCCTGAGCTCTTATTGCTCCCTGTAACGCTTGTAAAGCTCCTGCTGCAAGCAACGCACTCTCCAAAGGAATATGATGCTGCTCTCTGCAATAAGATATAAAGATGGGGGAACTCCTTCCTGTAACTGAAGCTGACAGCTCAGATTGTGACTCACTGACAGCTTGTCTAGTTTTTGACTGGACTCTTTAAGATCTAGATGAGCTTCCAGAACTGGGATACAAAGCAGCACAGTGCTACAAATAGGGGAAGTAATTCTTTGCATGCTTAACCCAAAAAACTTTCATTCCAAGAGGGAGTTTTCATTTTTGGAAAAGCAGTGTACTTGAGACTTAAATACTCAGGAAACAGGGGGCTGAAACAAAGAGCTTTTTCCCAGACAAACTGCTTCTGAGAGCATTGATGCTGCTTAGTCGGCCTCTAAATGCTTTTGTATTCATCTCCAGCAATGTGCCCTTTAACAGAAATGGTTAGTGCTGCAGGAAACAAATAGTCTAAAGCTGAGCTGATGCTGTACTGCCAGTGCTACGAGGCGTTATGAAAGTCTTAGGGTGCCTTAGAGTGACCTGCAGATCCCTAACTCCTGTGGCATTATCTGATCACCCAGCTGAACCAGAAGAACTTGACCCTGAGTAATCGGTGCCGAGTATTTGACCGGTTCCAGGACACCATATCTCAGCACGTTGTCAAAGTGGATTTCTTAAACCGAATCCATAAGAAACACCCTCCGAATCGCAGAGTTCTTCAGTCAGTGAAGAGGAAAGGTCTGAAGGTATGTGTGAATAAGCAGTGGTGGGTGAAAACCCCTGTGTATGTGTTTTAGTTTGGAGGGGAAACCAGCATACTCATTGGCGCAGGAGGAAGAAGACGGGGTCTGAATGATGGTGTTGGTGAGAGATCTGGGAGTCAGCAGTCACTACCTGTAGGATTTAAGAAAATCTCTTTCCTTCAGCCATCAGGCTCAATTATTACAAGTAAGCACTTAAATCTAGCACAAGCATAGAAGGTGCAACACAAAACTTCCCGAAGGTGGCCCTACAGTCAGATTTGGGGTTGTGTTTGTTGCCAGGATGCCTGAAAACTGCTGTACAGACTTTCCTTGGCTGTTTTTTCATGATTTCTCTTACTCTGTAGCCACCATGTTGTACTAAAGTCATGCCCGACCTAAGGGAATAAAACCTATTAATTTCAGCATGGCTACATCAATTTAAAGTACTCAGTCCTTGATACTTCTGATGTTGTATCTGCAGGGTTCCTTTGGGTGAGAAAGCAGCAGATGCGAAGTTTAGTGCTGATCAGGCACTTGGTTTAACTAGTCATTCTTGAGTAATTGTTCTCATGTGTGATCTTCTTTCTCCACAATGTAGGTTCCTGATGCTATAAAGTCCCAATACCGGCTTCCACCCCCGTTACTCGCGCCTGCAGCAATTAGAGATGGCGAGCTGATCTGTAACGGGATCCCTGAGGAACCCTTGCAGAAGCACCTTTTGAACACTGAGCACTTAGCCAGCCAGACAGAACAACAGGAGGTAAATGAAGTCAAATGCTTGGACTCTGTGTGTGTAGTTGCTTTGGTACAAAGATCCCCTTCCACTTCAGTCATGATGGAGCAGTTGTCTAGGAAACCAATCTCAGGCTCGCCTGTGAAGGTGATAGCTTGTCTTGTCTCTGACACCCTTGCCCATTAAAACTTCACTTTGACTTTCCAAGTGAGATGTAAAATTCCTCATTTGACACTTCAGGGAAGTGGTGCAATAGTCCCCTGGCCTTAAGAGTGGAGTCAAGGGCCTTCTGTCTAGACGTCATCTTTATTTCGTGGCTGAGGGGAAATTCTTTGCACTTTGATTATGTAAGGCTGCTCTCTGACACGTTTATTTATAAGTTAACGTCCCATTTCTGGGTCGCTTTGTATTGCGGATGGAATTGGACATGTAAATCAAGGTCAAATGAGTGTTTAAATCTTGTGTGAAACTCCTGGCCAGATTCCACAGTGTGAAGGCATCACAAACAGTCAAGAATTAAGTCCTTTTGTTAGCTCAGACAGGGCTCTCCTGTGTGGCAGGTGCATATCCACCTAGGAGCCTAAAACTCAGAATAAATCTTTTGGTCTTCCTCCGCTTTGTGTAAAAGGAAAGCACCCTCCACCCCAGCTTTCTACTCCCTATACCTGAGGTAGAGCAGCATTTCTTTCCAACGTGCTATAGAATAAGTTGGAGGATTGTGTTTGGGTAGAAGCCCAAATTAGTGAAAGGTGTGTTTGTAACTGGCTGAAGAGTTGCAGCACTTAACAAGTGAAGAAGAGGAGGAATTTGGGAGTGAGGAAAGGCTGCCTTGTCCCTCCTTCAATCTCAGCCCCTCTCTGTCCTATCCCCAGCACGGAGATAAACAGTACATAATTTTGGCTGCACTTTTGCACCTCTGGACAAAATTTTCTCCTAATTGTAGATGAGCTCCAGAGCAGATTCTGTGGTTCCAGACTGCATCTGAGCAGTCATCACCTGGATTTCCTGGAGTTGGGTGAAAGATGGAATAACTGTAGAGGTTTGGAGCACTGCTGCCTCCAGAGCTAACCTGCACTTTCCTTCTTCCTTCTAGTGGCTCTGTAGTGTTGTTGCGCTCCAGTGCAGCATATTGAAACATTTATCTGCTAAGCAGATGACTTCGCTTTGGGACTCTGAACAAACAGAGAAGGCTGATATTAAGCCTGTTATTGTGGCAGACGGCTCACTCGCCAACCCTTACCAGGCAGCTGACAAGGCACCCACACCTTCCCTCTATTCCATGTCATCCTGCACCTCAGGGATTACCACCCAGAATTCCTTGAGCTCCTCGCAATCCCAGCAGACTTTGTCACAGGAAGATGTTAACTGCAGCTCTTGTATAGATAAATCCAAGAAGGCGTCTTCTTGCGGGACTTCGAACGGGCCGACGGCCTCTGACGTTAAAGTGAACGGGCCTCATTTCTATGGTGTTTCATCCGAATCCTCAGCACAGTTGACTGACTCCCAGAGGCTCACGGGCTCTGGGAACACAATACCTGTTTTGTCTCATCGGCAAACGTGGCCTCGGCCCCTCACGCCCCCAGCGAGTTGCGGACTTCTGAATCACACCATTGGAACCATTGTCAAAACAGAGAACGTAGCAGGACCCGTTTCTTGTGCACAAAGGGGTTCTGCGCCGGTCACGAGTTTGCCTACGTCCATATCGAGCTCCTGTGCCAGCCTGGAGACCACCAGCACTTTGCAAAGGAAGAATGTGCAGACGCAGATCGGGCCGCCGCTGACGGCAGAGCTGCGGGCTGGGGGCTCCCCGCTCAGTGCCACCCGGGCTCTCACCCCTCCCCAGGCTGCAGGAGATGGGATCTCGGCTGTTGGGTCCACAAACAGATTCTGTTCACCAGCACCACCTTCAGGTATGTGCTGAGCCGCTGGCCTTGGCCCCGGGGCTGAGAAAAGCTCCGGCTAAACCTCGTTCAGAGCCTCAAGGCAGTAGCCCTGTGCCCTCGCTGGACTGGGAATAGGGCTTTCTGTGGAGAGCCAGCAGGAGTTTCTCAGGTCTTCTCTGTCTTAAGCCCCTTTATGGGAGCCCTGGGATGTATTTTTGCTGGCTGCCTATACTTGAGAGGGGAACTCTGTCCTGACAAGCAGGATAGTAGGTCAGTTGAATTCTGGAAAGCAACAGTAGCTTTATAACACTTGGCTGCTGCCTTGCTGTTTCAACAACTGCTGCTTTAAAACCCCAGCGCTGCTGTAAAACCACTGGTTTGTTTCAAATGGCCATTTGGATTGCAAGGTAGTCAGTCCTTCTCACAAGAGCAGCTCTCTGGGATCTAATCCAGAGGAGCTCTTCAGGCAGTGGTTGTGTCCCCTACTGCAGATGCTGTTGGAGTCTTCAGCTGCACAGCCTTGATGTTGGAGAAATGTGGGCTTGGGAAGCTCTAGTCTGCTTAGGATCTGTTGGTCTGATACAGGGTAGTTATGGACTTGGATATGCCAGGGATCCTGAGCTGTACCCAAAAAACTCGCTAAATAACAGCAAGGTGTATAATAAAGTGTATATAACCATTTTTAGTGTAGAAACATAAAGTCAAAGATGTCGATAGATGCTGGAGTAACTGCCCACAGCTCAGACTTAGCTAGAATAAACTTTTACATATGGCTTTCTCTTCCTTTTCCCTCTTCCCACACCAGCCCAACACTCAAACCAGCGAGCTGTTTGTGCAGGTTGGGTGGGAGCAGTCCCTGAAAAGCAGTGACGGAGCTGTGTGTCACTTCTCCTGCAGTCCCAGCCTGCTCAATGTCAGGCTCACGTGGAGTGGCTCAGGTCTGGTGGTTGTAAAGCAACAGGGCAACATCCTTTTATAATCCTTTCTAAAATTCCTCAATGAGTAACTTCTAAGCTTTGCCTTGCTTTGGAAGCAGTCCCCCGGGGTACTTGGCCTCCTCCTGAATAAACTTGGTTACTCTGAGGCTGCTGATTTGACCATGCCCTGCTTAGAAATAAAAGGCTGGGAGAAGTTCTGGTAGAGGAAATGAGACCATATTATAGAAAACTTCTTGCTTGTGGTTTGAAGAGCACTGCAAACCCTACATAATTTTGCAGTTACTTAAGACGTTAAATAATTGCCTCTGGTGCAAAGCTTGTGTTCTACAAAATCATTACTTCCTGCACTGTCTCTTGTGAAAGGTGTAAACGTTTAAATTTTCCATCTAACACGATGGATATATATATATTTACAACAAAAATTGTGGTGCTCAAATTTTGCTGCTGCGTACAAAAATGCAAATTGGTCATGGCTTTTTGCCATCAATTTCAATAGTTAAAAGCAAACCCACTCAAGAAGATCTGGTATTGACAACACATTACAGGGATTTTGTTTCCTGGCATTTGCCACTGCCTCTTTCAGCTGCACGGCCACTTCCAAAGCAGGAGGATTTTATTTTGTAAACGATAAAACCTGCTTATGACTCTCACATTCCTTCTGGATAATGATGTGCACCCCAGACTTTATAACATTGTAGAAATAAAACCAGGGCAGTTGTACTTTTTACGCACGTTGAGACCTAGACAAGCTACTTGGCAAAAGTCTCCTAAGTTTAATAAATTCTTCAAGCCCCTGGGGAGTTGGTGCTCATCTTTCCAGTGTCACCACAGGGAGCAGGAGATTAAATGTACAGGTCAAGAATTCCTCCAGCAGCTGGAGGCGAGGCAGAAGCCACGTTTGGCTCTCTGTTGGAGGCACACACAAGCCTTTCAGTGAGCAGAAGAAAGCTCCTGGCCTCTAGTTCAGGTCTTTTTCAAAGCATGACTATGAGCAAAATGACTCATTTGGAGTAGCTTGGCAGCCGAGGGCAGCCCGAGGGCTGGGTGCATGTCTGGTGAACGTCACAGTGACATCTCTTCTCTCCACCATCTCTCTCTGTAGATGGTAAGGTCAGTCCCAGCACCTTATCCATAGGAAGCGCTTTAACTCTACCCTCATCACTCACTTCAAACTCTGCAGCTATGTTGGACTTCACCAGTTCCCTGAAAGCGTTTATGGACGGGGGTGAGTATTTAATTCATCATCAGTCTCTGCTAGCCCTGTGTGTTTGCTTCCCTAAAGCATTCCATCTCTGCTTGAGGAAAAGTTCCAGAGATAAAGAAGGGCTGCAGTCAGGTGAGGGAGGGGCTGGGTGTACATTACCTTAAATATGTCACATGCTTCCCTGCTCCTAGTGTTGCCAAGGCAGCAAGGCCAATGAAGTGTTTCTGCCTGAAGCTTTTCTGGGGAAGAATCACAACTGGGCTGCTTTCCAGGTGGAATTCACATGCAGAAACCTGCAGCCCTGCCATGTTGTGGTGCGAGCTGCAATCCAGAGCTGCTCCTGGCGGATGTAAAGTCCAGCAGCAATAGATCTTGTAGTAGAGGAGTCACCTGAGTGGTGATGCTCCAGTGGGTCCGTTAATTTTATAATTTATTTCTGCTTCTGTCAGTCTCCTAGACTGGCCTGGTTTTTATTTCCTTTCGTTGCACTTGGGAAGAGATGCAAGACATTAGCAGAGTGCCTTCAGGAGGAGATTGCTGAGCAGCAATCGTCAGTAGCACAGCCAGGCTGTTGCCAGAGATGACTCCTATGTCTGAAATCTGAAGAACAGCCTTTCTGGCATTGCCAGTGTGACCCTCTTTTCTTGGGTGAACCCCAGCTGCCGAGCCTGCCCTCTCTGCTATTGGGAAAGGCTTTTGCAGCTCCTCCTCCTCTCCTTTCCATTTTAACTGTTGTTGATGTGGAGAAAGCTCTTGGAAGAAGAGGTTACCCAGCCTCCTTGCTGCAAGAAAGCAGACCTCTGAAAGGCTTTACAAACTTAAACACTTCAGCGTTATCAGCAGATCTGCTCTAAAGCTCATTAATAATATTGTCTGAATTTCCCTGTTTGGTTTAATTGACCCTGCTATGGGCGCGTGACTGCAGCGTCAGCCTGCAGCAGCTTCAGAGGTGGTTACAGTTCTCCTCTGTGATGCAGGGCTGGACTTCCTAACCAGGTAACAGCTTCAGAGGAAGGACCCAGCGTGCTGCCCAAAGGGGTGCAATGGCCACTTCTGCTGACCTGTTGATTCTGAGACAAAACAGCAGATTTTCAGCTTTTATCAACCCTAGTTCCCCCAAACTTCTGCTTGCTGCCTCAGCTGTAGCTCTCCAGCCGTGGCTGGCACTCTCCTCACACTCTGCTCGCGGGAGGTGATGTGAAGTAGGAGTTCACCTGTGTGTAAGAGTCTTGATATTGCAGAATTGGTCAAGTCTTTGCTGTTGAAGCAAACAGCAGGTTTGAAAGTGGGACAATTAAATCCACTGCAGCTCAGATTGCACCCTTTCCCTGAATAACTTACTAATTGCTTTTTGTTTATTAACAGAGATTGAGATAAATATGCTGGATGAGCAGCTGATCAAGTTTCTGGCCTTGCAGAGAATACATCAGCTCTTTCCTCCCAAAACTCAGTCTCTAGCGAGCAGTGTCAATTCCCATCAGCAATCTCCTGTGGGAAACCACACTGAAGGTAAGAGCAGCCCTAGAATAGCTGGGTTATGTTGAGCCATAGATTTTGGCACTCCCTTGTCTATTCCTTGAAGGACATTTCCCTCTTCTTCTGGTATCTGATGCTGCCTTTCACTTTTCTTTCTTCTCATCCCCCTGCTCTGGATATCCACTGACCAGAAACTCCGTCAGGTTCCTCTACTTAATTATTTACAAATTTGAGCAATGTGAATACTTTTAGTAGCTCCAAATTTTTCTGCTAGAAATGTTTAGTGAAGTTGTGTTTTATTCATTTTAGAATTAGCAAGAGAGGGAAGGTTCATCTCAGGTGCTTGGTGACTTTTCTTTGCCCTTACTTTTGAGATGGACAAGAGCAATCTGTGAATTCTTGCTCCCTCTTTCTGGAGGAGTTGCTTGTGATACAAGCACAAGAACAGGAGGAACTGGGGCACGGAATATATGTGTGACATTGTCATTGCCTGTTCAGAATGTCACTGTCAAGCTGAAACCACTAAATATGACTAATGCCAGTAATGGAAAACAACTTGTGCTCCTCTTGGAAATCTCCAGATTCCTGAGTTTGGCCTTGTTTGTCATCACTGGTATCACCTAAAGCTGCAGGGTGAACGTGGCTTCGTGTTCCTCTGCATGCAGCCAGTCAGTTTAATCTGCTTTCAAGCACCAACTGGACAGCCTTGCTGTGGAAGCAGTTCTCTGCTCCCCCTCTGCTAGGCCTGGGGGTAAATATCCCAGATAAGATCTTTGGAAGTCAGTCAGTAATCTCTTTCTGAAGCTCTGTGCTTGCCTGCTTTAGCAGCACAGCATTCCCTAAATGCTTTGTCAGTCTTCTTGTGATGGCTGCTGCAGGACACTGCAGCAGGCTGTGATATGAGCTGCCTGCCTGGTCTGGAATTCTTCAGCAGTCTGCCTTTCCCAAGGCAGATCGGTGCTGTCTTAACCCGTCACCCTTTTTGGGCAGGAATGATGCATCCAAGTGACTGCTTAGCATTGCTGATGAAATGTTAGATCCAAAGCCTTCAGTGAGCCCTGCAGAGCCAGGCAGCTGCAAGGACTCGTGCAGGGCAGCCAGGCAGAGGTGGAACCTGTGATGCCACTTGGTGTGGCCACTATTCTTGATGCAGGTGTCTCTGCAAACAGTCTTTCATAATCCTCCTGTTCTGTTCTTTGATTTCACCCTCTTCGTGTAACGCTGTCCTGCAGATGTGACAACAGGAGAGGCTTAAACTCAGTGTATAAGGGGTTTTCCTCCAAAAGACATTGCTGAAATCCTGGCTAGGCCTGTGTGGCCCAGTGGCGTTCAGTATCTGTTCCACAAAGATTTTCTGTGCAGTTAACATGGGCACGTGAGAATGTGATTTGAACCTGGAGCTGCTCTGGAGGCTCAGCCCTGGACCAGCCATTGTCAGATGTGCCACAGGGACCAACCCGAGGGTGAAAGAGTCCGCTCAGTAAATCATCTTGTCTTGGGAGCTGGGTTTGTCCCTGCCAAGCCCCGTTCAGCCCAGGTATTTTTCCTGCAGCTTCACTAGAAATGAAATCGTGGCTATTAAGTTGGTGAATTCACCAGCACCAATTCTTTTTAAGTGGCACATTGAGAGCAAAGACTGAGCTCTTTGACTACCCAGAGCAGAAGAGATTAAAAAAGAAGCCAGTGGTAGAAGGCTTGTGTGTTTCTCAGCGTGGCTCCATTGTGCACACTCGGTGTTAATGCTCCCCCATTTGCATGGCTTGTGTGGGTTATGGAGAAAGCAATTTTCTCTGGCTGGCAAAAAGATGTTTAATGCACAAACATTCCTAGAGGGCTGGGAACTGGTGTTTAGACCAAACTGACTGCATCCTCCTTAGGATCTGTGCTTTCTGAGCTGGGGACACTGGGGTCAAGCAGCTTTCCCAGCTGATAACATTGTTCAAGTAATTTCTTTTTATCTTGCAGCGCAAAGAAAGGAAGTGCAAGCCCGGGCGGTGTTCTACCCTCTGATGGGCCTGGGGGGTGCAGTCAATATGTGCTATCGAACCCTCTACATTGGGACAGGTGAGTACATTTTTCCTGCCCTGACCTTTCAGAATCAGGGTAATTCTCCCTGACTCTCCCTGAGGTATTTGCCAAGTGGGTGTCGAAGGAAACAGGCTCACTGTGGCGACTTGTACTGGGATTCTGCACTACCAAGAAGTGTGGAAATCCTCCATCTGCTTGAATCTGTGTGGGTGGCAGCTCTGTCACCTGGTGTCATAACTAGAACAGCTGGTGTGGAGTTTTAATGCCTGACTGATGGAGACGAGAGTTACGGTTTGCTTGCAGGTTTTGTTTCTTGTTGCTTAGATTCTTCTGGTGCTCTGGGTGGACCCAGGAGCAGTGAAATGCTCTTCAATCTTCGTGGAGCTGCCGGCTCCCTTCCCCCACTGAAACTTTGTTGGTGGCTTATCGAAGCATTATTCATGCAGTCCTGGGAGCAGGACAAAAGCAGTTGCTCCCCTGTTGTTTTGCTAATTGAAGTTTAATTCTGTCTGTTGTTCTCTGCTGCCTGACAGTTTTTTTTTTCCAATACGAACTGAGCCTGTTTTGTCCTCCCCCATGACAGGAGCTGATATGGATGTGTGCCTTACAAGCTATGGTCACTGTAACTATGTGTCTGGCAAACATGCCTGCATATTCTATGATGAGGTGAGTGCCTGAGTGATTTCTTTTTTTTTTTTTCAATATTATTATTTTTATTTTCTGGTGTGCATGGCAGTGGGAGCTGGAGATGCAGGCAGCAGGTTGTCTTTGTGTGGTGCTCCTTTTGTGGACTACAAAGTAAGAGCCAGGGCTGTGAATGGTTTTACTCCGGTGGAGGCTGTGTCAGCGTTTTCTGTCAAACCTTTTTCTGAAGCACGGAGCTCTGCCAGCACAATTTCTCTAAGCTAACTGCCTGTGGGCAAGGACTGGCCACAAGTCAGCACTGTCACTGCTGGTGTCTCGGGAAAGAAAAGGACACAGACATGGTCTGGTACTTTTTGATCTGGATGTGTTGTTAATAAAAGCTACACTTTAGGTGTCAACATCGAACCTCAGCTGGAACCAGGGAACTGCTCAAGTCCCTCGTTTTCAGGTGTGATGGGGGGCTAAGCGTTCATAGCATCTGTAGTTCTCTATAAATTATTTATTTCGCTAAAACTTCAGTTAAGCTCGCAGCATAAACAGAAACCTACAGTTTCTACTTAGCTACAGCCCAGAGATTAGTTTGTTCTTGAAGTAAACAGACCAGCAGGCCTGCCAGTAACAGCACTGTTGGAGATGTCTCTTAGCATGGAAACTGGCTTTGAAGCAAGATTGAGTCTTTTATATCACCATTTGTCAACCAGCTCCGGAGCAGGATCCAGGATTAACCCACAGCCAGCTTTAGCCATTCCTCCAGTGCCCTGCAAGCTACCAAACGCACTCAGTAATGGGATCCTGACCATAAATCTGTGTGGAAGCATCTCCTCACAGTGGTCCATCATAAATCAGGCTCCAGGCACTGACCTTTGACCCTCTAGCAGGTTTCCTATGGCTGCGGTCACTCTGGAGAGGGACAATTCCCCTTCCTGGAGCTCTCTCTGCAGGTTCTCCTTCTGCACCGTAGCAGGTTACTTCAAAACCTACTCCCATGTGCATGTGGAGTTTTTGTAACTTGATTAAAGCCTTGTAGTCCCTGAGGGACGAGGTCTTGAGCTCTCAGATGATTTCTGTGAGCTAACCTGAAATCTCCTCTGCTCTGTCAACATCCTCCACAAAGCTCAGCTGAGCGTGACGCCGCTTGTGTAACGCTGCGTGTCACAGTAATGTCTGCTGGCATTTCAGCGTCTGCACAAGGCCTGTGAATCCCAGACTGCCTCTGTCCTGAGGCTGCTGCAGCACGCGGCAGCCCTCTTGCCGTCTTGTGCCTGCTTCCCAAAGCTCATCTCTTCCTGCTAGGCACAGGTCTCGGGCCAAGTTTGCATCAGGTGTGCCTGTAAAATGCTCGCTTTTGTGAGCTTCAGCTTGAATATCCCGTTTCCAAAAGATGTGTTGGTTCAAGTGCAGTAGGTAAAACCCACTTCCCTTTGACTCTCTTTCTCTGCCAGGAAGCAGCTCCTGCAGGAAGGCTGGTTGTTCTGTAAGCAGGGGATTGGGCTGGTGGTCTCTGAAGCTGGAGGATATCTCCCAGCTCTTAGTTGGCCACCCCTGGCAGCAGGGAGAAGGGGTTTTGTTTCAGTGCTCCAGAGAGGTGTGTATGGGCAGAAGCACTTCTGACTGACAGAGGGGTGGGGTTAGATTGGATATTAGGAAGAAATGCTACCCTGTGAGGGTGGTGAGGCGCTGGCACATCGTGCCCAGAGAAGCTGTGGCTGCCCCGTCCCTGGCAGTGTTCAAGGCCAGGTTGGATGGGGCTTGGAGCAACCTGGGATAGTGGAAGGTGTCCCTGCCCATGGCACAGTGCTGAAACCTTGATGGTCTTTAAAGTCCCTTCCAACCCAAACCATTCTGTCTCCATGTCTTGATTCCCCCGTTCCCTTTCTTTCCAGAATACGAAGCATTACGAGCTGTTGAACTACAGTGAGCATGGGACGACTGTGGACAATGTTCTGTATTCGTGTGACTTCTCGGAGAAGATGACACCCACTCCTCCCAGCAGTATTGTTGCCAAAGTGCAGAGTGTGATAAGTGAGTGTTGAGGCAGCGCCAGCCCCATGTCCCACCACAGGGAGTTAACTGAGAGGGGGCAGGAGCCGGTGGAAACCAATTCCTTGCTGGTGCCCCTTGTCCTGCACAGGCCGGTGCACCCCTTGCAAAAAGGGGAGCCTCCCACAGCCCTCAGCTGGGGTTACACAAGACCTTCCTCTGGGGAGCTCTGTGCTCTGACCCAAACCCCACTCCAGCCTCCTGTGCTGGAGTTAGCAAGCTCCAGGTCCTGATGTGCAGACGGTTTGGAGCGGGCCTGAGGCATTTCCCCATGCCACATCCTCCCTTCCCAGGCTGTAAGAAGATCTGGGCTGTGCTGCAGGCATTCTGTCCCTGCACGGCTCACTCCTGCTCTCCACCTGATCAGCTTCCTCTTCTTGGGCTGCCAAAATAGATATGTAAATGCCTCAACCTCTCCAGGGCTGTGAGGAGATTCCTGTTTCCCTTTGATCAGCTGCTCACTGCAGACTGAAATCCCTCATGGCTGGAGGATCTTACCCATGAAGCACCTCAGTAGTAACCCCCGTCAGTGAAAACAAGCTGCTGCTGACCTGCCCAAACCTTACCTTTTTTTTTAATTCTTTTCCAGAACGACATAAAAGCAGAAAACAGGAAGAGGAGGCGCATGAAGAAGCTGCTGTGATGAATTCACAGGCACAAGGGCAGCATCGGAAACCCTGTAACTGCAAAGCCAGCAGCTCCAGTTTGATCGGGGGCAGCGGGGCTGGCTGGGAGGGCACGGCCCTGCTCCACCACGGCAGTTACATCAAGCTGGGCTGCCTGCAGTTCGTTTTCAGCATCACCGAATTTGCGACCAAACAGCCCAAGGGGGACACTGCCTTAGTACAAGATATGGACTTGGAGGAGAAGCTTTCTCTGAAACCCCACCAGGTGCCCGTGCTGCGGTCCAACTCAGTTCCCTAGGAATTTTTAGGAAGAGAGCTTTTTGGAGTAAGGAAAACGCCCTCAGACTCTTTACAATGCAAAAATGTACAAACCGAGGTGGGATTTTTCTGTGTCGGCCCAGAGACTGTTCACACGCCGTTTGCATGAAATGAAGAACGTTTAACTTTTTTTAATTTTTCTTTTTTGCTCAAGTTTTAGGGGCATTTGCACATATATTTGTACTATACATTTCATTTTAAAAGGAAAACTGCAGTGAGAGCAGGACGTGTCAGAGCGAGGGGTGACCGCTGTCTGACTCGAGGACTCTCTCTGACAGATAGTTCCCATGCAGTTGTAAAATAATCAGAAACTTGTTCTATTTTGTGCCAGTGACAATAGTTTTATATTAAAAGAGAAATACAGTTTTCATACAGCAAATCTATACAATATCATTGTTTTATTTAATGTAAAGAAGCGCTCTTCTTCCCACAGTTATTTTTCCCATCCCTCCCTGCTATGGTTGCACTACAAGTAGCTACTGTGTATTATGGGCAGTGAGAAATGAGTTCTTTTCCTGGTGTCCATCCTATTTTTTATTTCAAATAAGGAAAAGTGTTGGATTCTGTGTAAATACATCAGTGATGGCATTTTTCAATGTTTTAAAGCTGTGTACAGTGCTACATGTGGTATGACGTTCCTCAAATTGTCTATTGTAGCAGATCGTTTGTCGTAACCTGTCTGTCTCTTTTGTTTCTCTGCCACCTCCCCGCAGCAGAACAGCTAGTTCCACTGTACATAGTAATTGTAACGTTTTAGACTTTACAGAAACTTTCCTGTATTCTGTATATAAAAAAAAAATACTTCACATTCTGTTTTCTCGATTGTCTGTCTTCACTCGTGTCACCACAACCTGGAGCTTCCCCAGAGTGTCTGACTGCAGAGGAGCCTGAGCTGGGGGACAAGGCTGGGATGGGATGGAGGGACCCAGGTGTCCTGCTGGGATGTGGGAGGATGCTGGTAGGGAAGAGGGTGAGGACTGGAAGGTGATTGAATCTTGGAATTGGTTGAGGTGGGAGAGACTCCTGAAGGTCATCAAGTCCAACCCCTGCAATGAGCTGGGACATCTTCAACTCAATGTGACCCAACCTCACCTGATCTTTCCAGGGATGGGGCACATCCAGTTCTGGGCTCCTCAGGACAGGAGAGACGTAGCTTGAAAGTGTCCTGGAAGATCAGGGGACCTGGAGAACCTCATTTATGAGGGAAAGCCTCTTTAGCCTGGTGAAGAGCAGACTGAGGAGATCTTATTCTCNGCCCGGCAGGGCCCCGGGAAGGGCCCCGGTGCGGCCCGTGCCCCCGCTCACCCCCGCGCTCCGCTCCGCAGGGGGAAGCAGCGGCATCGGCGCGGCCACGGCGCTGGAGCTCGCCCGGTGCGGGGCCCGCGTTATCCTGGCGACCCGCAGCGCCCGGCGGGGAGAGGCCGCCGCCAGCCGCATCCGCAGGGTGAGCGCCGGCACCCCCGGGGAACCCCCGGCATTCCCACCCACGGGACATCCCCAAACCCTATGGCACCCCCGGGGCAGCCCTGGCACCCCATGAGCAACTCCAGGACACTCCCAAGATACCCCTGGGCACCCCCAGGACGGCACCCAAGACACCCAGGACATCTCTGAGCATCACATGAGTAACCCCCAAAACACCCCCATGGGTACATCCAGGAAACCCCCAGGCACTCCCAGGAGACCCCCATGGTACACCCCAGGAACAACCCCTCAGGCACCCCCGTAGGATATTCCCAGGCACCCTGAGATACTCCAAGGTAGAGGCATACTGTACCACAGGGGCTGCAGCCTACCATGCTGGGGCATCCCAGCACACTGCAGCCCTTGGGCCGGATCCAGTCCCCAGAACATCCCCCTGCCCCTGGCTGGCTTCAGCCCCCACCCAGGGCAGAGNGGATCTGAAGGGGGTGTGTCAGAGGATGGGATGGAGCCAGGCTCTCTCAGGAGTGCTGAGCAATAGAACGAGAGGTAAGGGCACAAACAGGACCAAGGGAAGTTACACGTCAACATGAGGAAGAACTTCACCCATGCAGGTGCCTAAGCACCGGAACAGGCCGCCCCGAAAGGTGGCGGATTCCCTATCCCTGGAGATCTTCAGCTACCCAGGCACAGTTCTCAGTGCTCCAGAGGACGCTGCTTGGGCAGGGGGCTGGACTAGATGACCTCCGGTGGTCCCTTCCCACCGGAACCATCCCGAGATTCTGTGATCTCCCACCCCTCGGGGCAGGACCGGTCTCCCGCGGTATTGATCGGGGGGCAGCGCTGGCCCGCACTCACCCTCTTTGTGTCTCTGCTCCCCCCGGCGCCACGAATCCACCCCTTCCGCCGCCTGCAGCCGCGCGGACCCTGCCCCGTCCGCCCGTGGGTCCGTCCCGGCGGCGCGGGGAGGCGGGAGCGGGGCGGGGCGGGG
>VYZQ01031979.1:17704-39010 GCA_013400655.1 Mystacornis crossleyi | reverse complement strand
AAGCAGCCGGGCCCAGGAATGCTTCTCTCGGAATCGGTGCTGGCACCGAGCGCTCGCGGCAGCACAGCGGCGGAATCCACAGCGACCTGTGCTGAACACAGCTTCCAAATGTGTCTGTTTACTTATGGAACATGAACCCAGCTATGTGACTGCAAATAACGCTAAATTCCTCTGCCCATCCGTATGGGATATTAACCCTTGATGCCTGCACCAAAACCAGTTTTGGAGAGCATCTGTTCTCTCTAATGCTTGCCATTCTAGAAGGTCCTTCCAACAGTATTACTAATTTAAATATTACTTCAGATTAATTACCGTTTCTTTGGCCAAATAGTAAGCACCATTTTAAATTTATGTTTTAAACCCAGACTTTTCAATCAGGGCATGCAAAACAGCAATAACGTCATCCTCGAGAACAGAGCTTCCAAAGTTATTGTGCCCTGGACAAAACCAGCATTAAGAAAAGCAGCTTATTTTAAGGCACTAAAATATTTTGAAAAATTTTCCAGCTCTCCTTCTTAATTAAGACTGTGGCTAAATAACACATAACAACAAAAAAGCTTTTGTTGGAATTCCACCTTGCTGAGGACAAAAGTCTACCAGAACATTGCTAGGGGACTCTAAGCAATACATTTCCAAGGGCTGTCTTACAGAACTGTCATATAAAAAGCTATTGCTTGTCCTACAGAAAAACACCCTCCTTTTTGCTCTATGCTAACCAGTCTAATGCAATAGAAGGAATTTACATCCACAGCTAAGGAATGTTATGTTCCTGCCTGGGGGACTGCAAATGTCACTGAAGCACACCCCACCCTCATTCTACCTATAAGGCCCTCTGCATTCCAGCAGCTTAGAGCCCAAATGGCTGCACGTATTTCTTAAACCAAAAAGAACATTCCCCAAAATAATGAAATAAATTAAAAAATCCCAACAACCAAAAAAAAAATCCCCATACAACCAATTTTACCTTGTTGATGGAAACTGTCAATGCTGGCTCCAGTTTAGCCTCAATTTCTTCTGGTGAGTAGTAACAAAAGAGTTTGCCACCTCTCAGTACACAATACAGCCTCCTCCAGCTCATTAGACCTCCTAGCATTTGCTAAAGGGAAGAAGTAGTCAGAAACTGCCAAACATAAACCTAAACCAAAACCATATTACAAGGTGTACACGGACCAGCCCTGAGGGACCAAAACTTAGCCACACCAAATTCATTCCTACAACAAAGACTTTCTGTTACAGAACACTTCAGTCACTGATTTCTGAAACATTAGCAGTACTTTAAACATCTTCTGGTGTTTTACAGTTTTTGCAGATTTATTGCTAGGTGACACTAACAGTACAGAATCTGCTGGTTCACACAGAATGAACTCTAGATCTGGTGTCTACTGTAAAAAAAGAAAGCACCTTTATTAGCTACAGCAATTGCACAATAATAGAAATAAAAAGAGTATTACACTTTGGAAATACATGGTACATTCAACAAATGTCAAGCAAAGACATTTGTCTAGAATTACCACTTTCTCAAATGATTTTTCTGAACGGCTTTCATAAAAGCAAAACAGTTTCACAACCAGTTTAAAGCCTGTAACTCAGCCCTCCTGACAAATGACCCAGACCTTCTAGCCCTCTGCTATCACATTCTCATTTGCCTAGCTGTGCAACGAACCAAAATAGAGAAGTGAGTTCACGTGAATCATTTCTGAAGGGATGAGTTTAAATATGGCTCGGTTCACCAGCCTGATTCAGCATGCTGTGATATGAACTCTTGTGCCAGCACAACAAGGGGTATGTGCAAGGATGAGAGCTGCAGGATTATCAGGACTGATGCCGTCAAGTACCAGTGCAAACCAGCTCTGAAACAAGAGTTGTACTTGATCTTTACTAACAGCCTACATCATTCATGCCAAGGAAACATTGATTTCTCCGTGCTCAGCCACTGAAGGCACCGTTTGTGACTGCAGCCAGGAGAGAGTTTCCCCCTTGCTCCAGGTAGAACGGGAAAAAACAACAGTTCTCAATAAACCACTTCAGGTAAAAGCAAATGTTTTAACAATTGACTCTTAGTGACAGCTATTAACAGGCCAGGATGCAAACACAAGCAAGGTCTTCTTACCTGCTGGTTCAGAAATCCTGCCATCATATCCCTGGCCATGCAGGAGGGCTGGACAACTAAACGGCAACACATGTTTCCATACAGGGGCAGCCAAAAAGAGGATTCCTCTGGGGGAAAGAAAAAGGCAAAAGGCACACAAACACTCAGTTCTGAACAACTGCCCTAAACATACAGTTTAGCTTTCTACATCTGTTCTTACATTAAGATCATGAGTGTAAATAAGCATATTTTCATAATTTAAGAAAAGAGAATTAATCCTGTAGCATTGGACTAAAACTGATTTTTAGTCTTCAGGAAGCGTTTTTTAATTGAAAAAAAAATAGTAAATTCCAAAATAATTTCAAGTAAAAATGGCAATATCGTTCTGCAAAAAAGAGTTGTTTTTACATAAAATACAGCTCATTTCAGAGCTAAAATACTTTGAAAGGTAAATACACTGGCCCTCTCATCTAGTATGATCCCTGAGCCCATCCCAGTGTGGCACACAGCTGTATTTATACATGAGCACTTTGCTTCACATTGTTTTAATAAGGCCTGGAATTTGTATCTACTGCCTTCAGCACTAGAGGAGCTTTTAGGGTTCCAAGGAGTTTCTAATGAATTGGAATTGCTCAGCTCCACTACGCAATAGGCTCTCTCTTCTGTAATTAGAGGTAGGTAATGCAACATTCCATTAATGTAACTCTGTCTTTGGTCATGGTTTAGAAATGCTTGTAAATGAACCAAAATATCCAGGTATGTCCTTTCTCACCTGACAAAATTATGTAAACTAATGTCAGAAAAAGGAATTCCGAGAAGAATATAAAGTACTAATAAAGAAAGGCTTACAAATATCAAAGGTACTCAGAATTATTCATCCAACGCTTCAAGAAATAAATGCCCCATAAATCTTCAAATCTGTACTTATTCAGAATTACTGAAACGTAAAGAAGGGAATTCCCTCAGAGGTCACGTTTACGCCAGTAAATGATTTAAGTTCCCAGAAGCAACAGTGAAAGTCCCATGCCTTAAGTTAACAGTTGGAAGATGGCTTATGGGAGGGGCTTTCCTTGCAGAAAATAATGGACAAGGTACCAAAAATGAAAACACCACCATCAGCTGCAGCATAATCAGTCCCCCGTGGTGCTCAGTTGCTCCCAACTCGTGCTGCCCCAAAGCTGAAGGACAGCAGCCAGCACAGACTGCAAGCACACACATCTAAGTCCTGTGTTAAATCTGGGCCTCAAACGAGCTCACCAAACTGAAGCAATTTTTCTTCTTTCCTTCTGACTACAGAGGAACAAGCTGTTCTTCATCTGATACCCTTCCTTGGTTGTGAGGAAGGGGAAATAATTTGTATATAACTACAACGCACATAAGACGGATATGCAAATGACAGAAGAAACTCCCAAAAGAATTAAATTTTCATCTGGACTTGAAATTTTACTCAACTTATAGTTTATTCAGCTGTGTACAGATGCCTGCTTTAGAGCCGTTAAATATTTTATTAAAGTTGTTCTATATTGAGTCTCAAGAAAAATAATCTCTTAAAGCTCTTTAGTTTACAAGAGTTTAATGCAAAATGTTACCGGTTTTTTATTTCCTTAAATTGGTACCATATGTACTTACCATTTCCTGTAATGGTAAGGCTGTGGGTCCTGAAATTGTCCTCAGCACTTTCCAGCCCCAAAGTGGTGTATGCTAGCAAACTGTACTTTGCTCCACTAAACGTGAAAGAAAAGGCACATTTAGGACACTTCTGCTTCATGTTGCTCAGGCAGTAATTAAAGGGAGTCTAGACACGCCTGAGGTACCACATTTGGGTACGAGGGAACACCAAGGCACACGGCAGCACCTGGCAGTGACCACAGACTGCCACCCCCAGCCTCTTCCCACCCCACTCCCGGATCTCTGGCTCTCCTTGTACACAAACACCGCTCCGGTCTGTTCATCTCCCTGCTGTACCCTTATCTCCTGCCTCCGTGTGTGTATCTCCAGTTCTCCAACCCCACAACTTCCAGCCCAATGCCATCATTCATTACAGCTCTTTCTGTTGCCTCCCCTCTGGGACCTGCTGGCCGGGAGACTTCTCATGTGGCCCCTGCCTCCGAGCTGGGCTCGTGCTTCCCGGAGAGCCAGCAGCGGCCAAACCCAGGAATAAAGGCTGTGCTACCCAAACCCTCTGCACCCTCCGGATGCTCAAAGCACCCCTCTCCTCTAAGTCAGACACCAAGTAACTTTCAATAGAGTGTTACAGCTCTTATTCCTAGGCCTGAAGCAATTAGATTTGGGAATAGCTTCAAAAATTCCTATAGTTAATAGAACAACGGATGACAAACTTGATCTGAAAATACAGGTTAAAAATTAAAAGGCTTTATACTGCTTCTCCATGTTTCCCTGCTCTTTCGCTTTGCCTATGCAGACTACACTTTATAAACCAGTTGTTTATAGGTGTATTTTGAATAGCATCCAAGAGACTGATTATTCACATGCAGAAATCTGTGCAGAAATCCTACGGTCAGTTTTGTAGCATAAAGGATTTTTTTTCACTTACTGGGCTTACAGGTTTCAGAATGTTTTATCTTAGTTTTGTATTTTGCCTGGGGAAAAAAGTATCACTCTTACAATTCAGCACAGTGCAATTGTGGAATGCAATTCTTGGAATAAACTGGTATAAATTTAGTACGTTTAACCTTTTCCCTAAAATACTCATCAGACCGAGTAACAGATTTACAGTCCAGCAATGCAGTAAGAATTCCACCTGGCTAATGGCAGTTAGAACAAAGTTCACAAGAAAACAAATCCCTCCAAATCACTAACTACTCTCCTCCACAGGATCTAGCACAAGTTCCTTAAAATATCTTCAGTAATACATAAGAAAGCTTGGTGGTGTAAAAGCTGAGAAGACGCTTCTGAACTAAGATCACCAAAAATAGTTTTCCATCTTAGTATTTTTCATATTTTGTTTTTCTTACTAGCACAGTGGGAACATACAAAGGTTTCAGACCTTTGGCTTGGCAGATAAACAAGGAGAACGTCTACCTCCCCCTAACCCTAAGGAAAGACGAGGAGGAAAAGTAGGAAGTTTGTTAGAGGGGAGGCCTGTTATGCATCTGTCTCCAGGGAACAAAAAGAAAATCAAATACAAAATCACATTCTGGGTGAAAAACTACTGCTATGAAGCATTTCAAGAGGGCAATCTGAACAAAAACTCACCAGCACTTGTATATATCCCCTTCTAGACTGTTCCATAACAAAAGATTCTCCACTGATTATGTTTGACCATGTAGTTGAGCAATGCGTTACCGTTCTATTTAAACTGTACCAAAAAGTTCAGTTTCTTCTCACAGATAAAACTGCTGTGCTGATTCTAAAGTTACTTTTTTTTTCTAAAGCATGACTAATTACCACAACAACCTTGCCAAAAAAAATAGCTACTTCACTTTTAAAATATGCTTCACAGTAACATTTTCATTCTAAAATACAAGTCACTCCTTTCAGGCAGCTGCAATATAATTTAGAAAAGCTTTATCTACAAATATTTTTCAGATTTAACTGGCTAATCAGGATTGTCAACTGTGTTTTTCCTTTGCATTTCAGAGAAGTAGCTAACTGCCTTAAATGGCAGTTTCATTGTATAACAAAGAATAATCTGCCTGCTGCATCTCATTCAGTACTTTGCATATCTATAGTATTTTTCCATGTAACAACTTCATTTAAAAAAAAAAAAAATCAGCTCATCTCCACAACGTGCCTGTGGCAAAGGCTCGTTGTTTAATCTGTTTACTGATCAAGAGACAGAGGCACTGAAGTTTCCACACAGACCCCGGTGTGGGAAGGTGTAACTATAACTCTCTATCAATGTATGTTAATTAAGACACTGTTTGTGAATATTAAACCCGATGTTAGAAATCCCAGTCTTAGTTCATTCATTCAGTGTGAGTGAAGGAGTGAGTGAAACACTTGTGAGTAAAAGAAAGAAACGACCAGAATTCAATATGCTCACCTTTCAATCAGATCTTAAATAACAGACGGTAAAACCAAATATAACCTTCAGATACTAACAAGAACCCAACCATAAAAGTGAGGCCACCAGATTAGACTGTGCACTTCCAGCAAAATATCACCGGGGATTTGCCAACTCAAACACAGGACACAGAAGCTGCTGCACCTTCAGCCCGATGGAGGACAATACATCAAACACAACAGCCAGTGCATGTGTAGGCCAGTTCTGCAAGTGAATAAACGGGCACTTGAGGGAGACTCTCCAGGGATTTACCCAAAGAGCAACCTGGTTACACTGGCATTTAATAGTGAAACTGCACGGAATATTTTTTCTTCTATGGAAAATGTAAAACGAAAAAAATGGTATTTAAGCTAGAATCAAAAAACTAAGCAGGCAAAAGACTGTATAGAACTAAAAGAGGGATATTAAGAGAGAATATAACTCAAATTAGCCAACCTAAGCAACCAATCAAGTCCTTTGTCACTACACTTTTTCAAGAAGTTCCAAGTCTGACTGTTTCCTCACTAACCAGGGAGATTTCTAAGCCGAGAAGTTTGAAACACAGGGATCACAGAGTTTTTGGAAAATGGAGGATTTCACTCATGTGTGCACTGAAAAGAAAAAGGCTCGTACAAATGAAATCTACAGAGAAAAGGTGTTCGCATGATATAGAAAGTTCACTTTTTTGTTGCAGTTTAATTTCCCCTGCCGGACTGGTAAAACTCTCAGGGAATACTTGAAAGATCTCTTGTAATCTTGCAGTCTCTTCCCCTTTATAAGGGCTACATACCAAGGTCTAACTAATATAAATCCTAGGGGGAACCCATAAAAAACCTGACAACTTATTTTCTGCCTGTAATAACCCATTTCTTTCCAAACAACTATTTTAATCACCCAGCAAAGCCATCATTAAACACTTCATTGTTCATTTACTTGTGTTAAGAAAGCAATAGTCACTGTGAGATAATTATCTACAGTAGAAACAACAAACGTCCAAGATGGAGGAAAGGAAAATTCAATTGAGAAACCAAAAGCAAAACCCAGGGGAGGAGGCAGCTGTTTAAACTGTTGTCTGGTGCTTCTCCCTTAAAAGCCAGGCAATCTCCATTCAAGCAGAGAAGCCAGCGGTTATATCTGGTTCAAACTGTGTCTAATGATAGTGTGTCATGGCCCAGTTGAAGCTGGGGGAAAGCACAGCCACCTGACATGATGCAGATTGAAAAATACATTGTCATTAGGTGGAACCCACGGGAAAGTTCGTGATAAAATTTGTTTTGCTCTGTGGATAAGATCTCTCGGATGTCTATTTTTGAATCAAACAGTAATATCAGTTTACAGTAATATCAGTTCAACAAAGATAGAATGTGCTTGAATGTTTCCTTTTAAAATCCTGGCAAATAGATTTATGAAGCTAGACTAAGACTACACTCAACACCTGGCAAGAATTAAGCATTGATTCTTTACTGTCAGCTGCCAAAAAAAAAAGTAATTACTTGAAAAAATTGCTTTCTAAAAAAATATAAATAAATAAAATAAAGCAATGCTATTAGTATTTGCAAATTAGATATTTGGCCTGCTTAAATCCCAATGAAATGAAAGTGGCTGGAAAATATTAGTAGGCAGTTAATTTTTAAAAGGACACAGGTAAATTACTGGGAACAGCACTCGTGCCTATGAACACTGAAAACCGGCAAGTTATTTGAAAACGCTCTGTGCGAAAGTCAATTCAGAAACCTCCTGTTAAGTAGCCTGTAACCATGAAGGGCCTTTGGCAGTCCAGAGTTTTACTGGAAAGCTGGCAGATGGAATTAGGGCACTAATTCCTGCCTACATACATACCTTTTGTTATTTCACACAACTTGTAACTTTTAGACATTCCTACTTGTCTGTCAGGTACGGGCAACACTGGCTAGGGGCAAAAATAATATGGGGGAGGAAGTAAACGGGGAACCAGGGAGGAGGAGAGGTAGAGGGACAGAAGAGACACAGACAGATCGTACAAGCTCGACTTCCTCTAGAGATCAAACTAAAAATATGATGGAGTTTGCAAAGAACAGTGGATTAACCAGCTGGCTGGCTGTGGAGCACAAAGATAAAGGCTGCTCGTGTGTTTCAAGATCGGAACCAGGCCCCAAGGCACAGCGACACGGTTGGAATTCACACCTACGTTCTCATTTCCTATTTAAAATGTAAATTTTTTTTCACTGGGGCAACTAGAGAAAGAACTGGTTTCTTGGCAGTTTGCCAAAATTTTACAATATATTTGGTCTATTTCTATTTTAAAAGCTATAAAACCAGAATATCAGTACATGTGGCTTACTGGATGACTGGGTCAGCGGGCAAAAGGGGTTCAGTGCTGTCTTCCTCCAGCGCAGCTTTGAGTTTCTTCCCTGTAGCTTTGCTGAGGGACGTTTTAAGTTTCTTGGCCAGTTTCTTAGGAGTGTTTGTTATATATAAAGACTCCTCTGTACAGCAGCTATACACTTCAACCTTCACCTGGAAATCTGGGCTTGCTTCATCACTGAAGTGGGGGAGGAGAAAATTTCAGAGCGTTTGTTAACAAACTGTGCGTGGAGCCAAGGAATGCTGCTGCTACTTTATAGATTAAATAACATACTTCTAATCAAGGGAAGCAATGCCATAAGATTCAGGCGCAGACACACGTTAATATGGAATTAAGGACTAGAGTACACAGCAGTAACTCAGCACTGAGGTCATGAGATGGATGTTATAATTGCACCATAAACAATTACAAACAGGAAGTTCAACGTTTAGGTTAAAAAATGGAAAAATCCCCATGTTATGGAAATACACAGGCAAGACATTCAAACACACTTAAATCTGCCCTCTACTGTTACACAAAAATCCCATGATTGAAAACCTATCCCTGCCTACGGTCCTAAATCAGATTGAACTGTTTTAAAGGTATGTTAGATGCACCCCATCCCCTTCAAATTACTGAAAAAAAAATTGCTATCTAATAAAATCTATCATTCACAACTTAACTACCTAGTGCTGCATCCTCCGGCCCACAGGCTTTCTCAGTGTTCAGTTCTACTTGTTCAAAGTAGACTCTTGTTCTCAAGCTTAGTCATCAAACCAGAAAGCTAACCTCATCTTTCAGGTACAAGTCATGTCATTACACAGATGCCATAATGAAATCATCCCAAAAGCTTTTATATCAAGTCTTTCTATGCCTTGGGGGATACAAGGCAAGTTAAGGTGCTTTTTCTGCTTTTGTTTCAGTGTTTCACAGGAAATTGTAATGGTCAAGTCTCATATCTTTCAAGAAGGAGATTTAAATCTTTGTCCCCACTCTTAACTTGAAGGGGTGTTTAAGAGAGCTTAAAATTTGATTTAAACTCAGTTTTCAGGATCTTGATTTAAAGTTTTTGGTAGTTCTAGCTTTCCAGTCAGTCTTCCTCAGGAGATGGACTCTAAATTGTTGATATAAAAAATAAAGGCAGGGAGTAGAGTCAAGCAAATACTCAGGTAGGTGTAACAGAACATGAGGTGTTACACGAGGAAAGAGACTGTAACCTGCTGGACAGGATAGCACCAAAACACTGGGTGCAACATTTACACCTACGTTGTCATAATGCTTTCAGGTTTTAGCATTAATTTAATGCTGTCCTGGAGATGTAAGTTTGTTTATCTCTTTATACAAAGAAAAATGCTTCAGCAGGGCAAAAATGAAAAGAAATACAGATCAAGTGGCACATCTACAACCAGCATCATTTTGTACACCAAAACCAGCCTTCCAGAGATGGGGATTCTCCACCCACGAAAACGAACAGAGCCTCTACTGATTCCTTCGCCCACAGCCAAACCTAGTGGACCTCAGCCAATCTTATTCATAATCACATCCACCTTCAAAAGAAAACAGCAATATTTGTACTTCATTCAACAGAAGTAAATTATACTCACAATATGGTTACATTTTCAAAACAGATATCTGTTATTGCTTTATCCACAATAGCCACCTCAGTATCAAAAACCTCAGCTCCCATTCTGAACAAACAAAACACTGCATAGCGCTGTGATTCTGGAGAGAGCCAGAGAAAGCTTTCATTAGCCACATTGCACGTCACAATACTAAACACTGCCAGTAAGCAAAACTATACAAAATGGTAATTCAGACCTCTAAGGAATTGCCCTCACATTCTTCCCACCAGAAATTTTCATCATAGGATTTTATGATAATTGACCTACCAAAATTGCTGTATAGGTAGAACAACATACACAAAGTGAAAAAGTGCCTACATCTCTTATGAAAAAAAAAAAAAGAAAAGTTGAGTAATCAGGTATAGTGTGTATTAGCAACTTCAAAAAGTTAGTAAAAATGTAATTTTGTTTAGTAAAATTGACTTTACACACAAAAAAACTTTGATCCAAAGTCTGTATCATTTGATGAATGTGCTACATAGGATTAGACTATTTTGCCATGCTTTGCACCTCTGACCCTATTGAAAATCAAAGTGAAATCAATGCCAGGTGACAGCTGGAACAGATTTAGGATTAATCTCCATGACACAGCAAAATGCATGTACTTGAAGGCTATCCAATAATAAACTCAACACCAACAGTCAACTTTCATTTAAATTTCCCACTGGCAACAGTCTCCAATATACTCTCTCAAATGCAGACAAGCCAGAGAACAATGTGTTTAATCAGAAGTTTCTCAGTTAACCATTTAATACAACATTTTTCTGTTGCTTCCTCTGGAATTCTTCCTCAGGTGGACTTCTTAGAGTGGGGTTTAAACACAGAGAACCACAGGACTTCAAACTAACTCAGCTTGCTACAACCAGCAACTTCAAATTACAAGCATTTACACAACAAAGAGTAAAACATGGACCTAATGGAAGGTTACAAAAAATGGGTTGAAATGAATATGAACTTCCTCATCCAGTTTAAATTTACAGGCATAAGCAATTGTGTATCAGAGTAATTCATTACATCTTACATACTTTCTTTATTGCTGAAGTGATCTGAGCCTTTCCACATTAATGGTATTCGAATATCTAAAGGGGGAAAAAAGAAGGTAGGGAAATTAAGTTATAGTCAATACTGTAGATATGTGATCAAAACAGATTACAAAAAGTTTGTTTCTTTTTCTGATGTTCTGGTGGTTACAAGGCCTTCGACCCAAAGAACAGCATAATTATTCCAAGTTTATTACCCACATCAAGAGAAAATTCAATAATTAGTTCAACTTGAAGTATCATTTCTGTTTAGAAATTATGCTAGAACAAAGAATATTTTAAATCTCATTTGAAAGTACCTGAAATAACATTTCAAAGAAGCTGCGTAACGTAATTCTGAGAGGTATTCTCTGAGCCCATTATTATGCACAGATGTAAACCAAAACCCTGCTCGCCTTGTGCTGGAAACCACTCATCCCACTGTCAGAGGAAAGCCTTCCTGTTTTAATGAAAAGACTGGGATACTTATACTGCAAACACTTCAGTCTTGTTTTGCTAACCACAGAGAAAATACCACTTGTAATCACATTCCCAGCGAGAATTGCCTTAGTCGGCATAAAAAGAGTTCAGAAATCTTTTTTCTTTTAACTCAAAAATATCCTTCTCCTTCAGAACCCTAGTAGAGAGGCAATTACCCACCCATTATTTTAAATCATGCCCATCATTTTAATATTAGGAAAGTATTTTCTTCAATAAATTTTCCAATTTATCTACTAAGCCCAACACTTACTAAGTGGCATTTTCCTCCAGCTTCGAGGACTCAGGTTACGACATAATGTTTTTTACTAGTCCCCTGTTAAAAGACAAATGCTGTGGAGGCTTTATGGATCCACAGCCAGTTTCTGAAGTACAAGGGTGCTGTTTAAAAGTATATGCAATATATGAAGTGACACATGATGGCAGCAGCGAACAGCATCAGCTCAGTTGTCTGTGACAAAAATCTTCAATATTGTTATAAAGAAGCATTGCTGACACCAGTGTTGTCTTCAAATGAGGCTGATGGAAAAATCCACAGAGATTATGCCAAGATGCAAAACGGTGCCACTGTTTTGGCATCGGATTGTCATCAGGGGTTTACCCACAAAACTTCTTGCGGATTGAAGTGAAACTGCATACAGTCACTCCGTCTCAGACGTTAAATGAAAAATTCAAATTTCAGTTAATTTTTATTATGAGACATCTTATTATAAAAGCTATTTCAATACTGAAACTTTCAAATTCATCTATTTTTAAGTGTTCATGAAAACTAATGAACTTTCAAGTGAACTGCCAGCATACAGCTTTAGACTTCTAACTTCCTGAAAATCAATACATCACAGTGTACTGAAAATGCCTTTCACTTCTCAAGATGCATTTGCATAGCAAGCATTTCTAAAAATAGGGGGTTTTACATAAAGAGAAATAGTTTCATTAAAATCATTACAGAAGTCTCTCTCAAATTTTTAAAATGTATATGTTCATCTTTGTCAGAGACAAAGCACAGAATGTTTCTTTCCGAAAATTCAAAGGTCTCAAATCTACATTCATATGTGAAAACAGTTACAAATAAAAGCTTTTTCTATCTTTAATCACAGCAAACTCTGAATGACAATTTTAATGCGCTCAATAGACCTTGTTAGCAATTAGAGTACTAGATTAAAGATTACTTCTGTATGCCACTTTCAATATCTTGCTAGCTGAAAAATTTACACCTTAGTCAGAAAATCATCAGGGTATAGACAGTCAATTCTCGAACAAGTTTAACACGATACTTGTAAATCAGCTTTCAATTCATTCTTGGACTGACAGAGCTGTCATTTATCAAAAACAGAGATCAATTTTCACACACCTTAATTTCAGTTACCATTAGCTGTAAATCTGTGTGGATGCAAATTGGATACGTTCAAATACTACAGTTAATCAAAGTTAAACCAAATGATTCCTTCATAAAATTACTTTAAATTATAATTATGCTTTTTGATAAACATTTGATGTATTGCCTTCTGATAAAAAAAATCGATTGGTACAATAACATAAATTACATAATTTATTCAAAAATGTGGGGGATAAGTAAAACCGATAGAAGTGTGAAAAACTGGGGATTAAGGAATGCACTTCCCACACAGTATCTGACATAGCTGCTTTCTGTAGGAGCATATTCCTCAGTAGTCCTGCATAGCTCTTCCCAAACTTTTGGTGTTGGTCACGACTGCCCTATTTTTTTGGTAATCATCATCTGGCATGTACTAACCATATGACACGCTAATAAATTCATAAGTGGATGGATTACTGAGGGTAGAAAATCAGGAGGTAATAACAGGTAACCTACAGAAAGAATAAATCAGCAGAGGCCAAGAACAACATTTAGGCTTTCCTGCTGTAAGCTGGACCTGGCCAGGCTTCCTGACACGAGTATCTGAAGAGGGGCAAGGCATGGCAGCATCCAGCACTCCCAGGCTGGATGGCACAGGGAGGCAGTTGGTTCTTCCTCCTCTTCAGCTCGATCTGTGCCACACTTCTGAGGACGTAAGCTCCAGTTTGAGAGCCACTGTGTTGGCAAAAGGGCAGAATCACCAACAGACAGCACCGAGCACAAAGTGTATTCCACCCTTCCATGGTCTTATCCCATCAGAAGAAATCACCTACATCTTTCATATCCTGAACAAGTTTTTCATACTAAAAATAGAGTTCTTAAAAAACTCTGATTTTCTAAAGAAAGCAGAAATGTATTATATGACCCTAAAGCCTTCACTGCCGATAGTTCTCCAAATCTGAAGTAAGGTGCAACCACAGCACAGACAGGCAAACAGATGCCTTCATCCAACTACCATAAGGAGGAAAGACAGATACACATTCTGCAAACAGCTGTGCTGGCAAAAAACATCATTGAACCATGTGCTCATCACTCTTCTACTAGAAGTTACCTTGCTTAAATATATATCAAAATATGCAGAATTAACTAAAACAGTTTCAGTAGTGAGCTGTTCTACATTATTTTACTCTTAATGAAGCAGGTTAGGGAGCACAAACAGATCTGTTAGCAAAGCTGGCAGAACAGCCACAGGAATGCTGAATGTAGTAACCTCCACTACTGGCACAGGCAAACAAAACAACAAATCCACAGTGCTGAACTTTGAGAACAGGCTAGAAAACAGTGTACCAGCCCACTAGGAATGGCTGTTAAACATCCTCATTACTGGCCTGCATTGAAGCCATACCACTGCACCTTTCCTGTAGTAATCTGCATTACCTAAATAACATTTGCATATTAGTTATGATTCTGCTCTGTTTGTTAGACATGCCCTGTACTTCAAAGGCTACCACTGGGGGGAGAAAGAAGTTTTTAGTACCCTCACACTTACTTAGCTTTGAAATGCATTCGGTGTTTAGTGGCAAACAGAAAAAAAAGTATTTCCTTCTGTGGAAGGCCCTGTGAGTAGAATGGAAAGAGAAGGCAGGATCTTCAAAAGCCCATGTGTGACTTGAGCACAAATCTCCTTGAAGCATTAGAGGATTGATGCCTCTGAATCACAGTCACACTTAAAAAATACCATCTTGTTTATATAGTTTGTATTACAAGCCACTGGCCAGCTAATTAACTATAATTAGGTGACTACCCGGCCTCTTACCTGATATAGCAACCTTTGCTCTGCATGCCATCCGGTCTTTTGTCCCATTTTCTGAAGACCTGTTGAAAAAGAAGAAAAGAAAAAAGAGATTTGAGATCTGTGCGTTTAGACATCTAAAACTCAACCCTTTAAACACTAAGAAGTGTCAGGGTTTTCATATTATAGCTCATTTCAAGTGCTTTTCTTTAAAGTTAATTTTGGTATCTCTGGTTTAAGACATGAGTCATTAGTTTCTTAAGCATAATCTGGAAGGAAGGTACACCACCATTTTTTAAAATTCCCTAGAAGATTTTACTCCAAAGCTTATGTAACCTGAGTATTAAAAGACAAGTAGATTCATCTTCCTTGTCTTTTCCAGCTCCTCCAGGGACAAATACGTTATCAATTTTTCCCTTCTGTACATGTCAATGAAGATGCAACTTAATTTATTGGTTCTAGTATTGTTTAAAGAACTGCCTCCTCCTCTATTAATGAAATGAAAATTTCTAGCTGCTACCTGTATCATGACTTCCAGAGGCAGTTGGAATATCTTCAGAACTCATGGATGACAGACCCTAGAAAACCCTAGAATTTTGTCTCTCTCTGCACAATTAAGCCTTTAACAAATTCCAGTCTGAAGCAAATACCCAAAGAAAAGAACTCCAAATGGACTGTCAAGTACCAAAGACACAATTTAAACGATAGAGAAATAACTCTATAGTGTGCATCTCTTCTAATGGCCTCCACGGACATCTCCAGGACCCCTGGAGACAGAAATCCAAGCAANAGTTCTTAAAAAACTCTGATTTTCTAAAGAAAGCAGAAATGTATTATATGACCCTAAAGCCTTCACTGCCGATAGTTCTCCAAATCTGAAGTAAGGTGCAACCACAGCACAGACAGGCAAACAGATGCTTTCATTCAACTACCATAAGGAGGAAAGACAGATACACATTCTGCAAACAGCTGTGCTGGCAAAAAACATCATTGAACCATGTGCTCATCACTCTTCTACTAGAAGTTACCTTGCTTAAATATATATCAAAATATGCAGAATTAACTAAAACAGTTTCAGTAGTGAGCTGTTCTACATTATTTTACTCTTAATGAAGCAGGTTAAGGAGCACAAACAGATCTGTTAGCAAAGCTGGCAGAACAGCCACAGGAATGCTGAATGTAGTAACCTCCACTACTGGCACAGGCAAACAAAACAACAAATCCACAGTGCTGAACTTTGAGAACAGGCTAGAAAACAGTGTACCAGCCCACTAGGAATGGCTGTTAAACATCCTCATTACTGGCCTGCATTGAAGCCATACCACTGCACCTTTCCTGTAGTAATCTGCATTGCCTAAATAACATTTGCATATTAGTTATGATTCTGCTCTCAGTTTGTTAGACATGCCCTGTACATGCCCCGTACTTCAAAGGCTACCACTGGGGGGAGAAAGAAGTTTTTAGTACCCTCACACTTACTTAGCTTTGAAATGCATTCGGTGTTTAGTGGCAAACAGAAAAAAAAGTATTTCCTTCTGTGGAAGGCCCTGTGAGTAGAATGGAAAGAGAAGGCAGGATCTTCAAAAGCCCATGTGTGACTTGAGCACAAATCTCCTTGAAGCATTAGAGGATTGATGCCTCTGAATCACAGTCACACTTAAAAAATACCATCTTGTTTATATAGTTTGTATTACAAGCCACTGGCCAGCTAATTAACTATAATTAGGTGACTACCCGGCCTCTTACCTGATATAGCAACCTTTGCTCTGCATGCCATCCGGTCTTTTGTCCCATTTTCTGAAGACCTGTTGAAAAAGAAGAAAAGAAAAAAGAGATTTGAGATCTGTGCGTTTAGACATCTAAAACTCAACCCTTTAAACACTAAGAAGTGTCAGGGTTTTCATATTATAGCTCATTTCAAGTGCTTTTCTTTAAAGTTAATTTTGGTATCTCTGGTTTAAGACATGAGTCATTAGTTTCTTAAGCATAATCTGGAAGGAAGGTACACCACCATTTTTTAAAATTCCCTAGAAGATTTTACTCCAAAGCTTATGTAACCTGAGTATTAAAAGACAAGTAGATTCATCTTCCTTGTCTTTTCCAGCTCCTCCAGGGACAAATACGTTATCAATTTTTCCCTTCTGTACATGTCAATGAAGATGCAACTTAATTTATTGGTTCTAGTATTGTTTAAAGAACTGCCTCCTCCTCTATTAATGAAATGAAAATTTCTAGCTGCTACCTGTATCATGACTTCCAGAGGCAGTTGGAATATCTTCAGAACTCATGGATGACAGACCCTAGAAAACCCTAGAATTTTGTCTCTCTCTGCACAATTAAGCCTTTAACAAATTCCAGTCTGAAGCAAATACCCAAAGAAATGAACTCCAAATGGACTGTCAAGTACCAAAGACACAATTTAAACGATAGAGAAATAACTCTATAGTGTGCATCTCTTCTAATGGCCTCCACGGACATCTCCAGGACCCCTGGAGACAGAAATCCAAGCAATGCATGGCAGTCACCAGTCAAGCACACAGTACAGCTGTTCAGAGACATGTCCAAATATCCCTGTCCTGTTCTGGACATGTGCCATCACCATTCTCTGCTCACTGACATCAAAGACAAGGAGTTGAGTAAATCAGCACATATCACACTTGATATTATTCCATCACTTAAAACATAGGATTCGTAAGATCATAAGATTAAAGACTAAAAACATAAGATTCATACAAGATGAATCACTACAGAAGTCCTTATCTTAGTAGGAAAAAGCAGTACAAATGCAATAACTGCAGAATACCACATGCATTATGTGCTACCTTTCAAAATCAGCTTTCAGAATAGTTGACAGAAAATGCTGCTCTTTCCTCCAACAAATTCCTCCTATAAGGAAGGAGGAAACATTTCTGACAGCAAAGACTAGTGGAACTGCTCCTACAGATATAATTAACTGGAGCTAAGCATGTACTCAGAGAGTTTCTATGCTAAGCTGCAATATAATGTTCCATTAAATGAGTAACTTGAAAGCGGTAGTGTCTCTGCACCACGATTCTCAACATTCCACCCCAAATAAATTCCATTTAGACCAAAAAAAATAACATTATCTAAATAAAACACACATAATTTAACTCCTTCAAGAGTTATAATGTGAGAATATTTTCAGCTTCTTTTCTTCCCATTGAGTGTTGTATTTATCAGTTCGCTGTAGTTAACACAAGCGGCCAGCAGAGGGTACCAATTAACCATGATGGGGCCATCATTAAAGGACCCTTGATAACAATAGAGAGAATGAAAAATACAAATAGCTGTGTTCTGACTTGGATAGCTTCGTTTAGTTCCGTAAGACTTGGCTAGCTACCTTTTGTACGCTAAGGGTAATCAAGAAAATATGTCTATTGTGTTACTTGATACTGAATTACAGTTTAATGCCAAAAATAAAATCTACCCAGGAAAATACGACTTGTATTTAATTTTCTAAAGCAAAAAGAAGATAACGGAATGATTTTATAAAGTAATGCTTTAAGCCAGCAGGAATTTATGTTTTTTACGGGGGAAGAAATAAAGAAGGATTTAAATCCACATTCCTAGACAGACCGCTAAAAATTCCCATAAGTAAATGCGGGCCTCATCCTGCTCCCTCTGAATGTGAGCTGTTACTCACTGCTCTTCAGTCCTGCCCGGCCTGGGCTCCTCCTTTGGGGCCTGCAGCTCTGCCCTGTAGGCCCGGATGCGAGCATTGCAAACCATCAGGGTCTTCACGGCGCGCAGGAGCTGCTCCTTCTGCGTGCTCGCCGCGAGCAGTTTGCAGATGCCTTCGCGCATGCGGACCTCAAAGTTGATCTTCTCTTGGATGTCACGTTCCTAGATAAGCAAAAAACACGAAGGATTAAACAAAAAACCCACTAAGAAGATTCTCAATTCTTTACAGGCTCCGTAGTTGGGATAGAAAACTCTAGGTTTTAATTATGCACAGCTATTGCGATGGTTACTGAATGTAGAATGGGAGTTCTCTCTTCAGGAACAAATGAGTAAAACATGGGACATAACAGATTTACTATACCATTATACATGCAAATTGCAAACCAAGATTAACTCACTGTACCATCTGAAACTTACTAAAAATTTATGTGCCTCCATGTGTCATTCATGGAATAGTAACATATGGTCCTAGAGAGGGCTAACTGAACAAAGTTTATAAATTAACAACCCATTTTTCACAGTGACCCCTACTAAAATAAACTTTAAACTGAGGAAAATGTCTGAAATATTTAAAATCAGAAATTCAATCTCATTACCTCTTTGGCTGTCTTTTAAAAAAAGTGAAGAAAACATGGTTTTTTCACTTACGGTTGATAAGAAATTCAGGTAACAGCAGAAGCAAAAAAAAAAAAAAAAAGAGACTATCCCAATACTCAGCGTGGCCCATGCTTCAGCCCATGAACTGGAAGTCAAAGCTGTGGTAGCTTCAACATTATACAGGAATCATGCCAGGCACACTTTTCATTCAAAGTATGAAGTAAACTAAACAGGGCTGGCAAGTCACTAGAATTCACTGTCGCTGTTTTTTGAAGGAGTGGGGGTTTTTTAAGATTTTATAAAACTTCTAGGAAGCCTACACTTTCCTGCCTACTTTCACAGAAAACAATTATAAATGTTCATTATTTCTCACTTGTGACTTCAAAGAGGTCAATCCACACCAGGCCAGAAAATAACTAAGGTGAAGGATCACAGACAGTTTGCTGTCTCCCAAAGGCCTGCTAGATGTCAGAGATGGTTGATACACATTACCTTGTTATTTGGCCATGCCTGGTCAAATCAAATATTTCTGACATGTGAAGAACAGAGTGAATGACAGAATGCTGTCATGGTATTGCAGGGTTGTATTGCAAATACTTTGCAAGTCAGTCAAGAGTGATGCTTTCTCATTAGTAACCAAGAGTGCCCCAACTACCTCTGGAATGAACAAGTTCATGGTTGGGTGGCAGTGAATAGCTCCTGAAGCTCACATCAGAGATATTCTCCATAGAGGATCTGCTGCTATTCCCTACAGATGATATATGAAAGCCTGGGACCCAGTATGGCACCACGGTCTATCCCGTTTCTACCCCTCACGGGTTGGCTTTTCAAAGTTTCAATCACAGCCAGAGCAGGATAAAGTAGGGCACCAACACCTCTGCATTCTCAGCACCTGCCTCTCTATTCACACTTTTTCTTAGGGCTTATCCCAGGAGAAAAAAAAAAAAAAAGAGCAATAAATAGATTTGATCAATCTTCTTTTCTTCTGAGTCAGATTTTACATGGCTATGAAAAGCTAAGCAAGGCCCACACCTCTCCCTAAGAAATAATTACTTATTCTTTAAGCCTAAACTAATAAATCAGCTGCTACAAAGCTTCAAAGAATAACATCCCACTTCCCCCTAATATTTCCCAGGACAGCAGGCCTCTGCACTGCCCCGGCTCCTCTCCACATCTATCACCTGGTACAGAACTACAGTGAGGAAATACAAACTCCGATTCGGGGCACCCGCATGTGTCCATACTGGGGCTTTCAGGGCTACACAAAGCATTCAGTCCGCACTGTATTTCAGCCAGGCTCACATAAAATATTCTGGACTAGCAGTAAATGGCTGTTGGGCCATAGCTTAAATAACCACACCATATAAAGCTCATCTGAAGGAAGAACTTAGCAGCCTGATCTGGGAATGTATGAAGTTCTTTGTGCCTACCAAAAGAGATTGGTCAGCTTTTTTTTTTTCCCCCTATTCCTTCTAAAAATATAAGCACACCATCTGGACTCAGAGGAATGACACAGCACTGTTTTGCCATATGCTGTCTACTAATGCACCGTTTCCCTCGTGGGGTCCATCCTTCCCCCACCAGTGGCAGCACAATCCAGACGAGATTATTAACAGCTGCTGGGATTTTCAGCCCCACACTGAGGAATTACCCAACTCCCCCTTTCAAAAAGTGTCTTTGTATTCCCCACCTAAGTATACTTAGCGTAAGAAATTTCAAGTACTTCTAGTATTACACAGGTAATGCAGTCACAAAACAAGCAAAGATAACAACAACAGCCAAGAAAAATTATATAGATACTGCTGAAGGTAGGACAAGTTGAAATTTTACTTCATTTAATTGGTATCTTAATTACAGGCTTTCAGAATCTTATTCTAAGGTACACTTCTGATTTTTTGCCACAGTGGTTTGCATCTCAGCCCTGTAAGTCTAGCATATCTATTTAAAGTAAGCCAGTAGCCAGGCAGTAGGTACTCTTCTAAAACAGGCTGTGAAGCCAGGACACCAGCTTGGGCACTTTGTAGCTAGACAGAGGAATGGGCGTTTGCCACAATTGACAGCCACAGCTTCACAGACACGCCCGAGTTCAATTTATGCGGGTTTTTAACCGACTCGAGGTGTACAAAAACCCTCATGAATCCGAAAACCGGTGGCTGAGAGATTAAAGAGGTGCAAGGGAGCAGCTCCGAGAGCCTGCGGAGGGCGAGCAGGGGGCCCAGCCCAGCCCAGAGCAGCAGCTCTGCCGGGGCGGCCGCCGCGGCCCCTGGCGCGGTCCTTCAGGAGCGCGGCTGCACCGCCGCCCCCCGGCCACGGAGCGCGGGCAGCCCGCGGCCACCATGGCCC
>VYZQ01031979.1:0-17584 GCA_013400655.1 Mystacornis crossleyi | reverse complement strand
AGCGCGGCCGGAGCGGCTCGGCAGGGAAACCTGCAGAAATGGCTCGGAGCCTGCCTACGGACTGTTACTGACGGCAGCGGTAACCCCCTGGTGTTTACACAGAAGCGAGTGCCCGTAATAAAGGCCAGGAGAGTACCTCTCTTGGCTTCTTTGTTCCTCGTTAATTTACTTTGCCGAAACAGGCCGGTGCCACCTCTTTCTGATGAGTACTCTTACGGGGAGCGGGAGGGAGAGGCTCACGGCAGCTTCCTGACAGCTGCACAGTGCGCAACCACTGTTGCTCCAAAGCATGCCGTCAATTTTTAACCATCTTCTTGTTTCCTGCAGTTCATCTAATTATGCAGCTTTAATATGATGGTACTTCAATAGCTGCACTCGTAGCATGTATTGTTAAAAGTATACTGTTATAAACTGAATAAAAGTGCATTAATTATTCACTGGATTGACTGGAGAGGAATGGGAGTCATATCTCTCTCTACTGCTGCCAGTTTTGCCGCTCTGTTTGTCTTCGCCAGATGAAACAAATGAGCCAAAATAGTGTCTCCCATCCATTCCTCATCCCTGATTTCTTGGCTTTCCTCTCTGAATTCCTCCTTGACAGGTGATGGTCAGAAGCACAGATCCTCATTGCTTCGCACAGGGTTGTCAACATTTGCGGGAAGTAAAATGTGCTGGAATGAGCGAGATATACAGTGTTGCTAACAGCTTTCTACAGAAGACAGAAGTCTCCAGGCTAACATATGCTTATTTAAAATATAAGAAAATGCAGTTAGAGGGGAAAATTTTAAAAGCTTCATTGCTCCATCAGGATTTGACATAGGTGCTCGGTGGCTCTGCTTGACCCCTGACATTTACAACTGGGGCATAAATGCAGGGGATGAGCCTTGAAGGAAAACCATGAACTTCTGGACCAGAGGTATGTATTCTTTGGTACAAGGCAGAGGAGCTCTGCTTCCCTCCAGAGTGCTCAAGTTTCACCTGGAGGCAGAGATTGCAGAGGCAGCTGTTCAGCAGTTCCTGTCTCCATCTTGGACCATGTTTCTTAGGGCAAGGAGAGGCTTTCAGATATTCATTAAATACCTTCATGCCATCCTGAAGTCCTCTGCATACCACTGGCAGGGCACATGCCACAACTGGGAAGCCCTACCCTAGGTTATATATTTTTAGTGTTGCCTTTCCCTGGTCTTAAAATTAAGAGCCAGGCACGGTTAAGGTAAAAGGGGTTTTTACCTTGGTATTTAATAAGGATCCTTAGGTGCACCACTTCGCCAAGCTGGAACGGGCCAAAACACACATGCACAATAGATCACATATACAATTTATAGACCTTGCAAATTAGCATATCTATCAAAGATTCCCCAATGAGGAGCTTGAATGAATAGCATGATATCNTCCCAAGGAATTCCCCCTGGATGGGCCTATCTTAGTTTACAGGAGGTGTTCTAGAGTGGACCTTGGTCTCTCAGGATAGCATAAGGCTTTCCTGCCTCCAACTGCGAGGCCTCCAGGATGTTTGGTCTCCTGGCTTAACAGAATACTAGGACTACGCTAAGTTATCAGATTTAAGGAATTACAAGTATGCATGCTAAAAGCACTGAGGATACATAAAAGCTATATAAAAGGGTATATAAAAGGTATATAAAAGAAAAGGAAAAAAATCATCATGGCATCAATAGATGCTACATTTTTTCCTGTTGTTTAGATACTCCCTCCTGTTCTTTAGGTACTGTGACTTTCTGAAAAGAACTCTTTGTCCAGTTTGTTCAGTGGAGAAACCCCATTAGGGAGCCAAATGGCTTTTGTTTAATCAAGATATGATACTTAAAGCTGCATATGGACAGCCAATTTATCTAAGAGTGGGCTTGAGGAAAGTTGAAAGGAAAGTCTCCACCTAATCCTGGTGCTTCATGCATCCCAGGATAAGCCTTGGGTTCCTGTCTCTGCTGCAGAACTCAGGATTTCAGATGCAGCAAAAGCAATCCACCAAATGAGGGGAGGACATGAGACGACACATCAGAGTGCACTTTTGCATTAGTGTATGGCATATCTCCTAAAATGTGGTCTGGCCTCTCCTGAATCAGTCAGGGATGGGATTTAAGCCTCAGAAATCTCCAGGTAATTTTCTAGGCTACAGAAGAAAACTAAAAACAGGAACACGTCACGGAGTGGAATTGAACCAAACAGGTCAAAGTCTCAGGTTAACTGAACTGCATTATCATTGAATCAGTGCTTGACCAAAGTTGAGTGAGGCTACAGCCTTGACTGAATGGCTGAAACCCTTTGATGACTTTGATGTAAACTGTGGGAGCAGTCAAAAATAATAACCTTACTGTAGAGATAAATAAGGAATGAATTACTGTAACTCTGCCTTGCCAAAATCCCTCCACCAACTCACCAAATAGTGCAGTACCACAGAAAATTAATACAACCTGTGAAAAAGACACACCGAAACACTTCCCACCCAGCATCGTCCCAAGCAGTTCAGGTTAGACTCTGGAACAAACCCACTGGTTCAGAAGCACTGCCTCCAAAACTCCTGAGAACAGCTCTCAGGTATGCACCAGAAGAGTTTTGTCAAAAGCCAGGGTGGCTACGTGGATACAATAAAAGTCATTGCAAAAGGACAAGTTATGCCCCAAATTATTTCAGGCAATCAGCATCTCTAAAACCATTTTTGCTGGTGGTGTAGACAGCTCCCAGGAATCCGTGGCAGTTGTCCAAGAATTTTAGATGCTAATTAGCATGGTTTTGCAGTACAGTCTGTTCAGCAAATCTGAGTCTTAATAAAATCCCAAAATGTGACTGCTAGTAGCATGTAGAGCCCGTGCCTGCAGCCCTGACACGCTCCTACTGACACTGACTTGAATCGGAGCCCTTAAGAAATCAGTGGGAGTTAAATGTGTAAGACTCAGCCCTAAGCAACATGAACAGTATCTTCTCCAGCTCAGTGCATACCTGCTCTTCAGCTGCTTCAAATGTCCAATTTTCCAGTACATTAGGAACATGTTTCTGCAAAGTCTGGCTTCTTACATTCTTGCACCTGCTTCTGCTTTGGTCCTCCGTTGCATTTACTCTCTGAAGATGTTAGGTTTTTTTCATTATAAAATGAGTGGATCTGTCAAATGCTTAGTTAAAAAATCAAATATTTCACCAAACTTCTAGTGCTATCTTTTATGGGAATGTGTGACCGAGGCTTTAAAAGGCATTTCTACAGGTTTTGAAGAAGGTGAGATGTTCCTTCCACACTTTATGTCTAGCTCCAACAAAGCTCTCCTGCTGGTTCAGCACACAAACTAAATTGAAATGAAGAAGGCTTTATGCCATCTACATTATCCAGAGATTTGGGATTCAACTAGTAACTATTCTGCTTGCTCCCTAACTGAGGAGTAAATCCAGCAGACAGCAACAAAAAAGGGAAGCATTGTAACCATGTTTTTTTCTCCAGACAAACCTCCACTGAATGGCAGAGAAACCCAAGGCACAACCTACAAAACAAGGAAAATCCTGCACAGTCACTGCTGCTAGTGCAGAGAAGTCAGACGGGGGTAGGGTGAATTAAATAAGGGATCTGTATCCTGCCTTCTGGGGTTTCTTAAGTGAAACATTTTTTTCAGATGAATCACACCATCCTTTTATTTACCATTTGATTTGCATTGCAAAGCACTTGGCTTCCTTCTAGTATTAGGGAAACTGGATACCACAGAAAAGATTATTGTCTATCTAAATCACTGTTCTGCTCAAGTGTTAGATCAGCATATTATTTTAAATGTTAGGCCCATCATTTTGGTTTAGCAGGTACAAAATGTCTACACCTACTCTTGACAGCACTGCAGTATTTTTCTTAATTTCTTAGTTCCCACAGCTTGCTACACCTACTCCTTGAATATCATCAGAGTGTGCCAGTAGAAATCTATTCAATTCCTCTTCAGATTTATCCTAAATGGAAATCTATGAAGATTTGTACTGGACACGTGGGAAAGAATTTACAGAAGTTTTTTATAACTGCCTGCTTACTCAGTTTTATACTGAAGAGCAAACTGTTCCCATTGATTGCCACTGACTTTGATTGCCATGGTATGTGACCACTACAGATTGGTGAAATGGGCAGAGACTCTGGAGTTCAGGGTGTTTACCTGAACGCTTACTGGAGCCTCAGTAACTCATTTCTTCATTTCAGTCTGCTGAGGTCAGCTGAAGTCTTTCCATTCTCTTAGCTGGGCAGAAGGGCAACATGTAGTCCTATGAAACAAATTAAATATGGGTAACTACCTTGTTGTAATGCACTTCAGGTTCAGTTTTGGTTGGATAGGCTGAAAATTAATCATCAGCAGTGAGCTAAAGCCTAACCCTATCAGGGTGAAAATTATGGCAAGAGAAAACTTCATAGGCTCCATCTTAGCCAACTGAGCAGAGTGAAGTAGGTACCTTCTCTAAGGCAGTCATGGAGCCAGTCAGTGAAGATGTCATTCTATAACATGCAGGTGCCCAAGTCAGCTAGGATGCATCATCCTTACCTTTCTCAGATAATTAGACAGAGAGGCCAGAACAGCTTACAATAAACTCTTACTATTTTAGGTGTTCTCAGATTAATTTTACCCTGAGAGTTTGCTCATCTTCTGCTCAAGATTTTTGATGTTCTACAGTTCTCCTTCAACTGCTTCAGTGCTCCCAGTGGCATCGGGGTCACATCTCTGTATGATGCCATCAACTAAACCTTGATACCAAGGTACTTCAATGAACTATTCTGTTGATCATTGCATATTCCTGTAGAATTTCTAAAAGAAGCTGTAGAAGGTTGAGAAAGTACGAGGAATTATTTTTCCTTTTTTCAGATAAGAGGCCAGAAACTGACTCCTCCCAGTATTCCTGATGTCAATCCTATATTGAAATGCCTCCAGATTAAATTAATGTAGCCTTTTTGAATCACCATATGACATAAATGCACTCAAAATACATTTCATAACAGAAATAGTAAGTTACATAAAATCCATCCCCATATGAATTTGGAGAACGGTTACTGAGATCAAACCTGAAAACCTTAACAATCAAATTAAATATTGCATGACTTTAAACTGCAGTTTGATCACCCTCTACATCTTAAAGTTGCCCATGCCCAAGACAGTGGATGAGGAGTGACTAACTGAGGTAGAGCAGTCACATGTGTTCTTCTGTTTCTGCTTGGGAGACCAGGAGCATTGGTTTTGAAGCCAGTTCACACACTGGTACAGAATCAAACCATCAGAAGTATCCTTATGGACAAGGATGCTCACAGGTGACTGACAGTTTCACTAGAAGCCTTTCTCCAGCCTAGAAGGCATTGTGGATACACCGTGTCTAACAAAGCATACGTTTTGCAGCTTTTCTCTAAGTTAAGAAATTTATGTGGTCTCTCTTTTCTAGTCCACTTTCTATCTTCACAGCGGTCAAAGGAACAAAGTTATCTTTAATTCTTTTCAAAATCAAAGGTGGTTGAAATTGACTACTTGGATCCATTGCTAATAGGGGGCATTTATACCTACAGAGAAATGGTCACACAAAAATAACACTGCTGTTCAAACCCAGAGAGGTCCTTCCAGCTCCATGTTATGGGGATGTTCCATACAAGGAGGGTTTCCTAGAGGTTCTACACTGTCATTCTCTCCTCATGCCTTTTACCGGGATTCCTCTGTTGAGTACAGAGTCCCGGTTTGATTTCTTGGGCATTTACTGCGGGTGGCATTTGGTGTATAAAATATCCATCTGAGACCGCTGCATCCAAATGCTTGCTGGGCAGCGTGCTGGTGAAGTGAGTGGTTTGTGTCATGGGAGAATCTAACTGGGCACTCTGTGTTGTGGTTTCAGGGTTACGCCTGTTAGGAGTGCCCCAACTGATCTTGCACAGGCAAGTGAGAAGTCACTGGATCATTTAATGGCCTGCCACTTCGAATTTGAAATGGGGAATAAGTACATTGAGAATATCACATTTCTAAAGATAAACTCCTATATGAGAAAATTATGTCAGAAAATCATCTTCCTTTTGATAGACAGAGGACTTCCTCTGCTGTGAGAGCAGATGTAAGCCCACTTCTGATAGCAATCACCCAGGTAAAAGGAGCAATTCTCCAGTTAGTTCCTGGGATTGGCATGATTGTTTTTTTTTTTTTCCTGAAGGTAGAGCCGGGCTGAGTATTTGCAGATGGTCTCTTTGTTTTTCCCAAACAATGTAGAATATCTCTGCAGAATACAATACTTGGAGACAATCTTCATCTGCAGCAAGTTTGTAGTTTGGTCTGATTTTTTCCAAGTACTAAAATACAGGTATCTAGGGAGAGAAAAATGGCAAAGCAATGGGCTCTGGAGATCAAGCAACATTAGCTGCCCTCTGTGCAGCCACCTGCACTCAAGTTCCCCCTGAACTGCAGCATTGCCAAGGAAGTAAAGAGTGATTCGTCCTTACCACGGCATATCTTGAGGTGACAGCTCTTGTCCCAATCACTGAGGCACAATAGCCCAGTGTAAATTAATTTCTTTGCATTTCACACACTGTTTGGATTGTTTTGATCCAGCCTCAGGGAGGATATTCAGAGGAGCGTGGATAGGAATCTATACTTCACTGCAACGCTCACTTTGCCTTAAGAAATGTTTCTCATTAGCACAAGATTGGTTTGTCTCAGTAGTTTTCCCAGTCACACGTGGGGTTATAACCATCTGTGGCTCCTTGGTTTTTCTTGCCTTGCCACAAAGCTGTAGTTTTTCTGCATTTTTCTAAGTCATGACGAGGGTTCCAGCTGCATAAATGAGCATTTGTCATACAGATCAGGCCAAGAAAGAGTGAGCCAAAGCAAGAAGGATAAAGGTAAATGTTATTTCATGAAAATAGCACAGTAAAAAAAATTGTCTTATTACTATCAACCTACTTATTGATATGTGCAACATCATAACCATTTCTGGTTGGAAATCTCTATCAGAGATTTTAAGCCTCTGGTCCTTAAGGAAAATCTGGCTTGCAAATTATGTCCTGTTTCTTACAGAAATAGATACTGAAAAAATATTGAACAGTTCATCCACTCAAGTGCTTAGATTAAAGAAATACATCCATAGGGATAAAAGGATTTAAGTTTTTAGAACTGCCAGATAATTTTCTATTCTCAGCATCCTTAGTCCCTGTGCCACCACCAAACTTCTCCCGAAATCCAGTCTCTTCCTCTGCCCCTCAGAGTGCAATACCACTGTGAAGTAACTTGCCCTCATGAAACCTCAAAAGAGCCATAATGCAACAAAAAGTATTTGTCACAGCACAGCCAATACTGGGACCCCAACAGGGATGTAAGGCTGTTCCTGGGGGATAAGCCCAGAGTCAGACTCTATCTTTTATACAGGTGATGCTTTTTTGCTGAATCACTGCAGTGTTGGATTGAAATTGTCCATTCACACGTAGGAGGGACTAAGATACCATTTTCATAGGGTAGAAGGATCCAAGAGGAGAAGTTTTCTGCAAAGGAGCCTGCGGA
The DNA here is from genome assembly GCA_013400655.1 of Mystacornis crossleyi. Classification (NCBI taxonomy): domain Eukaryota; kingdom Metazoa; phylum Chordata; class Aves; order Passeriformes; family Timaliidae; genus Mystacornis; species Mystacornis crossleyi. The sequence continues at coordinate 10,094 of VYZQ01031979.1, read as the reverse complement.
CACCCCATGGCCGAGGTGATGGGCAGCACCTTCTCTTTGTGCTCACCACAGCTGCACTGAAGGAAACCAGTCCAGCTATTTTTTTTTCCCCTACTCCAGTTCCCCTCAAAGTCAAACCATGGGAAGGAGATGAAACTGGGCTGTGCACCCATTCTTCTCAATGTGAGATGGAAATATTTCTTGCTAATGATAATATTTCTTTTCCTAACAAGATGACCCATTTTTACTCACCATTATGAAAAATCAGGGGTTGAGTAGCAAATATGAGTAACTACATGCTACGTGAGGTTGGGTTGTCACAGATATCTATCATCCTTCTGAGCATTTCACAGCCTGTTAAATGAGCTGAGACAACACTTCGTGTCACTGTTAGCATTTTGAATTATAAATTATGGTAACAATAAATAGCACCTCATGTTTTTACAGACAATTTCATCTAGAAGAATAAAAATAACTAGTTCTGCCTGGATGCATGCATGACTTGCACACATACACGTTTATTTTCTTATTTAAAAATCAATTTGAGTTCTAGGAAGCTATTTCTAGCGCTTGATTCTAACCACGTGTTTGTACACTGTCATCAAAAAGCAATCAGGATGTTTAAAGAAAAAACAACAAACAGCAAGTAAATTTTTTATAATTTAAAAAATTAAAAGGTTCTTGAAAAAGCTAATGCAGGCCCAGAGGGGAAGTTATCCAAGTCTGATGCGGAGGGACACCTGTTTAGGATAATCCCCAAATACTTTTTTGCGAACAGTGTTTGTGCACTAAAGCAGTTTTAACCAACAAGTTAAAACCTCTGCTTTCTTTTATTCCTTCCTTGTTCAGGAATGTGTTCCCTGTCCATCAACAATCTCTGCAACACTGAGTCACCCTGCTTACCTAGATAAGGCGTTATATTTTGTGAGGGAAAACACCAGCAAAAGCAAACCACTACCTAACATGAAGACCATTTTTTCTTAATTTATTTCACAGTGTGGACATTCACAACACAGTCTTAAATTTTTAAAAATACCCCTGTGCTCTGTCTTACAGTCCCTTGCAGAACTGTATTAACTTCCATCTTTAAAACACCAGGCCAGAAGGGAGCTTTGAAAGATCCAGGTGGGCTGTTGCTCCTCATCTGCCCTTTGTGTTGCTTAAAGTCTCTCCCCAAAAGTACATCTCTCTCACACTTCCGTGAGGGGCAGGCTCTTTCACACACACGTGTTGCTACATCTGCCTGCCACACAGATAAGTACACGCTCTTGCTGAATGGATTTAAGCAGCCAATTGGACTTAAACCACCAGGCACTGAAGCACCCAGGAGTTCATTGGCAGCTTTCATGCAGGCAGTACACACAGAACTAATCTGAACAGGTTTTTCTCATTACCACCCCAATCACACAATTTTTCAGGCATTCCTTTCAAATTATCTTACTACATGGCATCGCTAGGTTGGTGGAGAACTTCTTTGACAATTTTAGAGGTAATAAGTTTCATACATATTTGGCACATAATGGTTTACATGCCACCAAGTGTATTTTACTGGCAGTCATCTCAATAGCTGGCTAGAAAGTCATCCGTGGCAAACAAGCTTCTCCAAACAATCTTCTGAGAGATCAGATTTTTGTAAGGAATGAATCATTCTCTTGTTACTAATGGTTTCACCTCTGAGCATTTCTAAACTAAATTTACTGATCTAACCAAATAGCCTGAGTTTGAAATAAAATGTTTCAAAAGAGAATGGGCAGTTGACTCTAATCCTGAGTAGCATCGCAGCTTTCATGTAAGTCTTGGAGAGAAACTGCGTGGGGAATTTTGCATGCTGGGAAGGCTCACCTGAGTTTAACATAGGCATTAGTCAGCCTGGAGATGGGACCAAGTCCCATTTGGATGGGATCAGCTTGGGCTCTGTTCCTGCTCCCTGTGGGAGGAACCTTGGCTGCAAGTTATATAAAGTTAGCAGCCATCTGGGGGCAAGAAAATTGAGGAAAAGACAGGAAGCACCGTGGCACAATACATTTTTTTCCTTTGGTGAACACATGTACTCTCAGTTCCCAGCCTCAGACGGAGCTGGCAGGGTCTGGTCACGCAGCCTTCAAGACCTACTGCCTGAGAGATAGACGTGTATGTGAAAACATCTGTTTTCAGGAATCTTTTTACATATTGACTCTTACCTGCCTTTCAAACTTTAAATGTATCTATGTTTCACTGCACATGTGGCAATGGCAGGAGCATGGTATTTCCCAAGGACCGTACCTTGTATTTATTCAATTTTTCCAAGGATACGTATCTGTTAAATTATCTAGAGCACAGTTTGTTTATTTGTTTGCTACCTGCATACATATCTTTAGTTCATTGCATGTTTTCAGTCCTGTGAATAAGAACATGTCATTGACTTCAGAGTCTTCTTTTGAGAAGAATCTGCTTTGTGCATAAAATCATTTGACAAGAACCCTCTCGCATGCTCGCAGGCAGTGCCTTCAAAGTGGTGAGTATTAAAGATGATCCACCACCTTGCTCTGAACACTGCAGATTTAGCAGTTGCAGAAGGTAGCATTCTTTATAACAACAGAAATAAAATTGTCCCTTGAAGGACAACGAACTCCCCTCATTTTGCACTACACAAGACATTGCTTTAACACAGGCCATGTGGCACAAAATAACCAGAAGTAAATAAAGGCCCATTTCTGCAGCAAGACACTGCCTAACACTTCCATAGTGAGTACCATTTAGACAAGAGCAGGGCTGCAACAAGAGATAAACAATGCCTTGCCTTAGTGCTCAGGTGAATTTCACCCCATCTAACAGATTTCTGGTTTTGCCACATGCAACCTGCTGCAGAAGAGGAAAAGGACTCCAGATCGGCTGCGCAGCCATATCACATTTCTTGCCCAGTTTGAGTGTTGCTTGGCTGCAAGATGAAAACTGCACATTACCAGCAAAGCTAAAACACTGGAGAAAGCCAGGCTCTTTCATCTCACTGGCATCTAGGAACGAATGAGTGCTCTGTACTTTCCTTCTAAGTTTGTCCCTTTCTTGTAGATCGTGTCTTCTCTTTATCATATACAAAGCCTGTTGGCTTAAGCGAGCCCCTCTCCAGTAACTTTGAAAGCTTCATTCATCCCCTCATTCTGTGTCCTGCCCAGCAGGAACCTCCAGCCTACTCAGTCATTCTCCAGGACAGCAACAGCTGATACCCCAGACCTTCACACATAACGCAAAAGTGAAAGTGAACTGCTCACATGAATATCAGAAAAGAGGGAAGAGCATGAAGGAATAGAAGTAAATTGTCCCTAAGCATCCAAGAAAATCAATATACTTTCAGATGACATTAAAGATGTGAGTCTGAACTGTCCTCTGCGTCCCTATGTGATACTTGGGATGCAGGTACCCTGAGCAGAAGGGAATTTAATATATCATTGAATTTATGACATCAGTGTGAAGGACTGCAGAGCCAAGTTTTCTCGGGGAATAGAAATGACTGCACTCAAGCTACAGAAAAGTTTGTAACATTCTCCTAACTTTTGTCAATATTCTTCTGAATCCAAGCTAAGGTTTCCCTGCTGGTTTGAACTTATTAGCATTGTATACTAGTAAACAGAGAATGGAACACCTTTTATTGTCCAAACCGACATTTTATTACCTCCTTCTTGTTTTGTTTTGATTTTCCTGCTTTCGAAAGAAGTGCTGTGTACTGTATGCTTCACGGTCAGGGTATTTTTCAGTATACTTTTCCTTTTGTTCCTTCTGAGTTACTGCATTATCATATGTAGAAGAGTGCCCCAAATGTAGTGGTCCTTAAAAATCATATGTTAAGGTTGTTGATATGTGACAGCAAATACCAAGCAGCACATGCCAGCAGGAACCAGGAGCAACACGGCAAATTCTCAGTGGCTATAGGAACTGATATTTGAGATTTGAGATTTTACTTAAGAAAATTAAATCAAATAATTCTAAGTCATATTAGTTTGGATACTACATAGGAAACATAATGGTATTTTCTTCATGATTTAAAAATTCTTATCTGAAAACAGAAAATGCCTAAAGGACATTTGAAATTGAATTGAAATTTGAAATGAAATTGAATTTGAGTTGAAAGAACCATAAACACCTTCTGAGTCTTTCCAATGCTTCATTCCAACCAGCACTTGGCAATTGTTCTGCTAATTGAAACTTCAATGGACACATCATTTTGCAAAAATCTATCATCATTCCTATTGATATTTTAATTTCCAGGAAGACCAATGATGGAAGAACTGTGGGCTCTGTGCAATTGAATTGATTTGTTTGTATGGCCAGATGTTGTGTGGAAACTTCTTTGCTTGTGCTGTCACTTCCTGTTGATCCTGAATCCATTTCAGAATATGTGATAGCATTACCTGGCAGAACATGGGAACAAGCAACATTTTCAAATAAACTCAAACTGCAACGGGATGAGCTGTGGATTCTTCTCTTCCACTACTTGGGCTTTACTATCACCCATGTTAGAAAGTGCTCCCCCCAAAAATACCTTAGCTTTAGTAATAGATTACCATCTGCAATGTATTTTGATCTTAAAGCTACAGAACCCTCATCCGTGAGACAATCTCTAGTAATTTCTAACAGAAGTGGATTAGCTTTGGGGTAACCTCAGACAGCATCTGCCCAGCTGCTGCTGTTGTTGGGCATCCTGGTGGGGCACATGCCACCAAGAGCTACCAGCCTCCAGTGGGAGTAGGACCAGCCAGGAGGGTGACTCAGGGGGAAAAGCACTTGGTTCCTTGGGTTTCCTGAGTTCCTTGGGTTTCCTTTGGAGGAGGACAGCCCCAGAGTTGGCTGAGTTTTCCTCTCCAGGGTATGGAGGCACACAGCTGAGTGGCAGGAGTGTATTTCCCAGTCCCTGGCTGTCTTAGATGAGGTGTCATGCTCAGGTTATCAGGATGCCTGAGGGCCTGAGCCAGGCTGCTGATGAACCATGCCCAGAAATTCAAGAAGGGGTTTTAAGTATTGGATCTAAGACAAAACTCTTGTCTCATTTGGCACCTGTGTGCTAAGCCTTTGACCCCAAATGGCCTTTGACATTTTCAATGACCTTTGATCTTTAACTTTTTCAATGACCTTTGGCTTTTTATCACCTTTGACCCCTTGATAACAGTGATACGTCTCCTTTTGTGTGACCTTTGACCTCTGTAATGACATTTAACACCAGGACTTCTGTAACCTTTGACCTCTGCATGACTTTGGCCTGTGACCTCTACATTACATTTCCCTGTTGTGACCTTTGATCCCCCAGCTGACCTCTGGATTTGTGATCTTTGATGCTTCGATGACCTTTGATTTCTTGGGCCATGTGACTTTTTTGCCTCTCAGTGACCACTGAACTCTTGGGAGTCCTGGCACAGATGCCAGGGATGCAGTGGAAAGGGGAAGCCCACCCCCACTGCTTCCCACAGGGCTTGGAGCTGCTCTCCCACATGCTGGAATATTGCAGAGGACTGAATTTGCTACCTTAACACACTTAACACTGTTCTTTTTATGTCTCTGTTAATGTAAATTAAAAACTTTTAACACCCAAGCACATAGGATTAGGCACCAAGTCAGCCAATTAGATATAGATGGCAATTCTCAGGCTTTTTTTGGCCACTTGGGCACTTTTTCCAGTTGGGAAATCAGCGTGGTTTATTCTGCACGTAGTTCCTCAAACGCGGAAGGCATGTGATACAAACTTGTAAAAGCAATGGTCCTTACCATGCAGTGCCCATTGCAGAAAGAATGTTGTCTGAACGAAATAGCTTGAAATTCTGCTTTAATGGCAGGCTTTGTGCTTTCCTTTTCTTTAGAGAAAATGTCTATATTTTAATAAGTCCCAGTGAGGGAAAGGCTTTGCCGTAGGGAGAAATCTTTCTTTAAAGATATTCTGACATGATTTTTGCCATTTTTCAGTCTCTGTTTTTTGAGTGGGGCAGCGTCTTTCAAAACCAAATAGCCCCCTTTCTGCTGCAGATTACATCTCATTTTGGAAGAGATCTGGGAACAGCAACCTGGTAGCTAAACCCTAATTACTACCTGAACAGAAACTCACGTGCTGCAGGGAGCTGGCTTACACCAGGCCAGTGTGTTGCAGCCAGGTAAAACGTTCTCTTAGGACAGCCATGCTAGGTTTGTTCCTTGCTGCCACCAGTGATGTCCTGACCCTCTTCAGTTGCTGTTACTTGTCCCGGAGTACCAGACCTGAAGGCCCCAGTGCTGTTCCCAGGGGTGCTGCTACACTGTGGCTGCTCAGGTGAGGAGCAGGAGTGAGGTGGCTTTGTTAAAAGGCGACAGTTTATTCTCATGAACATTACAACCCAGACCTTCGACCTCTGAAGAAGAGGCACTGGAAACTTGATATGTTCGTCTTCGCTTTCAAAATAAGCACAGTGAAGAGTCACTTGGTTGGAAGGCAAGTCCCCCCAGCTTTTCTTCTCAAGAGGGGTTAGTTATATTTTATCCTTCTAACTAACTGAAGTCACTGTTTTGGAAGAAAAATCCAAATGGCTGAAGTTCCAGCCATGTCTACTGCTGACACTCCTCCCCACAGCCTGTCTTCTCCTCTCTTTTGGAAAATATGCCCACAGCCATCTCACACCTGAGAACTCTCACCACGTATGGACTAAATGGTGCAAATCAACCCACAAGGGAACACTGTATTCTGTACTTTCCTATGCAACGGTATGGATAGAGAAGAGGAAAGCTCAACAACTTTCCGGAGTCAGCTCCAGCCAGGGGTTTCCTGCAGGAAAGGCTGGAAGGAAGCCTGGAGGAAGGCTGGAAGCTGACTGCAAACCAGGCAGGATAAGCTGCTGCAGGACCAAGGGCATCTTGCACCATGCTGCCTCTCCTGATGCTGTGACAGCTCACTTGAAAACATAGACTTGACTGTTTTTAATGATTTCAAAAGCTGGTAGACTGACATTCAGTGACCAGACTGAAGTCCCCCTCGAAAGGAGGAGAAGGCAACAACTAACCCGCACCAAATAGCCACAAATTCAACACATGCATTCATGTTCTCCTCCTTCCTGTTCCCTCTCCCGGCAAGCAGAGCGCTATTCAATCCGTATGCTAAAACGCACCACCAAAAGCCTCTTTCCTTCTGTGTGGGTATGAGTGCCTGTGGCAGCAAAATGAACACTGCTGTATCTTTGATGATTCCTGAATATATCTGCATGCAAAGGTAATATGAATCCTCATCTAAGGCACCACTACCATACAAATCCCTCAAATACTTCTTTCAAGCTTCTAAGGTCTTTCCTTAGATTTTAGTACTCATTTCTTACTTCCTCTCAATAAACAGAAAGATGGCAAGTATTAAATGCAGGTAAGTTTCAGCAGCTCAAATTATGTGTATTTGTGGTTCACACTCAAACACCAAGAAAAACACAGTACTTTGCAGCATACAAATTAACTGAGCTGAATAGGCATACCTATTTCGGGCACAGCTTTACAGAATGGGGGGCCTGTGCTACTTTCCAGAGCCAAACTCCCAACCCCATCTGTATGCAGTGGTAACGGCTGTGCAGCTGTGTTACAAGGAAATCAGAGGCTGCTGAATGCAGCCAAAGTGATCATGGTGAATCCAGTTCTACACCACATAAAAAAGGCTCCCACAAACATGTCAGCATTGAGAGCCTGAAAGGCAAGTGAAAACAAAACTGACTCACCTATTTTCCTTGTTTAGAATGAGAAAAAAAAAATCAGAAGATAAACAAGTACAGTAACTCTTGAAAAGCAAACCAATTTTGTAATACTGCTTTTTTTAATCTGCCTTCAGTAAGGTGGAATCATCAGCTTTGAGGAAGCTTTAACCTATTTTAAGGTCAGATGGGACCCTGTACAACAGATATAGATCCCTACCTGAAAAAAGGCTGAATATTATGAATATTCCGCCTTCCTTGCAGCACCAAACAGGTTGGTACATGCTGCTTTCATTTAAGTAACTTTTATCCTTCTGGAAATTATACTGCAACGTGTTTTAAAAGATCTTGAAAGAGAGAGATGCATACAAATAAACTGGATAACGCCTCCCCAGCAGTTGGCAGAATTTCACAGAGTCCTACATTATGGCTGTGTCAATTTGGGCTTTGTGTAAGTGAAAGTGGTAGATTCTACCCACTCCCGATTTAAATCACAGAGGATAAAGCTCAGACATATAATGGCTGATGCACATTCTCTGCTGTAAAATGCACAGTCACTGGCATATTAAAGGGAGGCTGCTCCTCTCTGAATGCTGAATGACTGAACTGGACATCCAAATGGCAGCATCAGGAATTAAAAACTGAAGAGATGAGGAGCTGGATCCCAATCCAGCAAAACAAATACTTGGAGTGCAAGCAAACTCTGAGAAATCTTGAAAGAAGAATTGCTGCGGCTAAATGGTCGCCTGCTTTCAGATCTAACTGGCCAAAACCGTGTCGCTTAGGCTGCAGAACAATGGGCTCCTTCAAAGTCATCAACATTTTCTGTTACTTAAGACCATGAGGACTCTTGTTACTGTCAGCTGGAGAGGGCACGTGGGTGTCACCTCTTCTAAACGTGGATGAAGCCTCAGGTAGCCTCCCACCCTGCCAAGTTCACCTCACTGGTATAGCATTCACCTGCACCGTGGGGCATCAGTACCGAGTTCCTGGGAAGTGGAGGAGGTAGGAAGGCAGTGGGCACAACAGAGGGAGATAATGGACAGTAGGGGACAACAGCCAAGAAAAGGGGAACCAAAACACGGCTACATTCTGTCAGTCTTGGCCTCCGACTAAGAAATAGTCAGAAGTCCCAAATTTGGGGGCAAATATGGTTCAAAACTATTCCCTGCTGACTGCCTTTCTGGGTTTTGGTACTGCTTGATGACAAAAGAAGGGCAAATCACCACGTTAGGCAAGGTAATAAAGGACAACTAACCCATGAAAAATGTTGCAGCCTGGATGGTAGCCCACACACTTTAGAGATTAGCTGCAGCTCTGAAATGCAATTTGAGTAACTTCCTTTGATGTACCATCTGGTGAATAATTTACTGGGAATGTCTTAATCACATCAAAGGTATCTATCAATGTGCTCAGATTTTCTCAGTGTTTAAGACTCTGCCTGTATATCACACTCAAGGAACAGATATATCAGTACAAAATTAAACTTTACTGCAGTACTTCCACAGTAATAAAAAAATAAAATCTGGAGCATATTACCAGTATGGCCTCAAGGATTAGGTTTAGAAAGAGCAAGATTTCACTATTACCTCAAAAAGGCTGCTACTCTACAACCAGCCTTGCTCGTGTTTCCAAAAATTCATAAAAATAGACACACATCTGTGGCATATAAAACGTTTAGAAGCATATCTCCCTATTCAGAGGACATACTGGCAGTGTTCTCTAACATCTATCACACGGGTTTAGATCCAGAGTAGATTTAGACTAGATATAAGGAAGAAATTTTGTGCAATAAGAGTGGTGAAACACTGGCACAGGTTTCCAGAAATGTTGCGGATGCTCCATCCTTGGAAACATTCAAGGTCAGGCTGGACAGGGCTCTGAGCAGCCTGATCTAGTTGAAGATGTTTCTGCTTGTTGCAGGTGGATTGAACTAGAAGGCCTTTGAAGGTCAACTGAAACCATTCTATATGTCTATGACATCCATTCCTCATACTCTAAATGGAAGCAGTATTATTATTACTGCTTCTCCTCCCTAAATACTGAGACTAAATTAGGGTCATATTAAAAAAAACCAAGAAAACAAACAAAAAACCCCACAAAACTTTCTGGCTTCTAAATATAGTTTTAAAGTCACACAGACAATTATATTCGCCAAAAGCCAAGGCCAGATTATACTTATTTGCACGTGCCAGTCCTGTCTTGCCGCTTAAGTGCTGTAAATTGCGTTATCCTTCAAGCATCTCCCCTACGCACCCCGCACAGCTCACTCACTGCTTTGTTGTGTTGACAGGACCCCGCAAAGCCCCGCGAACGCCCCCGGCCAGGTGCTCACGGCAGGTGGGTCAGGCGGAGCTCGCTCCGGGGAGGAGAGCGACTCCGACCCCGAGATCGTGCCCCCGTCGGGTGCCGCCGCCGCCCCCGCCCGCCCGCAGCACGCCCCGCCGGGCATCCCCG
>VYZQ01031978.1:0-20875 GCA_013400655.1 Mystacornis crossleyi | reverse complement strand
TTTTTTTTTTTCCAAATTAAAAATGCCTTCGGAATTGTGGAATTCTGTTCTTCCAGGTATTCACGTTATCCAATGTGCTGAGCTATTTCTGTGGATGAAATGAATGCAATTATCCCAGATTAAATGTTTTGCTGCCAGTTAAGAGCCTGGTGCTATAATTTATTAGGAAGTAGAGATCTCTTTAGATTGCTGATTTGTTCACAAGCAACACATAGTGCCACGTGTATATAAATTATAAATATAAATATACATATAGTGAGAGAGGTGTAACCCATGATTGCAGCAATACTGGGGCTGAGCTGAGTCCCTGATATCATCCACCTTTCCCTTTGAAAGGATTCCTAATTGAGGGTAGTATTTAATTATGCAAATAGATACGGAAAGTTGAAGGGAAATTATGGCGTAAAGGAAAAAGGGAGAACTTTCCCTTTTTTCTGTGTAAGACGTTGGAGAGTTTCCCTGCAGAAAGCTCCAACCTCTGTTGACATTTTGGGTTCCTTTTTTGCCCTGATCCCGGCTGCCCTCGATTCCCGAGGCAAACGACGGGAGGGCAGCGAGTGCTGAGGGCATTTAAAGCAGAGAATGGGAAACGCTGCCATCGCCACAGAGCCCTCTTCCTTCCCCGGGCAAACCCTCTGGCTGTGCCCCAGGCCTCTGGATCCACGAGCCTCTTCCCTAAGGTGATGGTTACCAGTATGGAAAACTCCTGTATTCCAGTGGCAGCTGGAGGGGCACAGGGAAGCCTCAGCCAAGGCCCCGCATCCCCTTTCTCGGGGCATTCCGAAGGTGCTGCGGGGGGAGCGACGCTGATTTTAACAGCTCAAAAGGTCAGAGATTTATTTTTAATGAATTCGTTTTCTCAGCCTTCTTAAATCTGATGATCAACTTTGCATATTTGTCGTGATTGCGGGGTTTGAGAAGCAGCAGGGTAAATTTGATTTGGGTATAAATTACCATTTCTTGACAAGACTCTTAAAGGGAGGGGGGTGGCATTAATATTTCACTTGGTTGGAAGAGGAAATGCCTGGCGGTCCCAGGGGAAGAGTCACAGGCACCTGTGCTGAACTCACTCGGATTTTTGGCAGGAATGTTCTAATTGCTCATCAGGAGTGGAATAGAAAACATTTCTTACACAAATAAAGAGAAGCCTGGCTCAGGAGGTGACATCACTGCAATCAAGGAAGGTTTAAATGAGCTGGAGAAGGTAACAGAAACAGGTTGTGTGTTAAACGAAACGTGAGGTGGTAGAAGATCAATACCAAAAATCAAACCAAATGAATTTTTCCTCCTGTTATTTTTGCTGTTTCCATCTTCCCATTTGCTCTGCTTCCTTTCCAAAGCAAGGAAGGGGCAGGAGTTCAGGAGAGTCTGGTTCAGGTCAGTCTTGCTGATAATTAAAGCAATTCTGGTTTCCCTGATCAATCAGTTTAATTAACTAAAAAGGCAGAATTGAAAAAGCTGTTGGATATTTTTGCATTTTTCTGCAGTTGGCTGCAGGAGACTTTTTTCAGACTAAAGGCTGAGGGTTGGGGCTGTTGGGGCTGGAGGAGAGGAGGATCTGGGGAGATTGAACAGTGGCCTTTCAGTACCTGCAGGGAGCCTGCAAGAGAGCTGGGGAGAGACCTTGGACAAGGACCTGGAGTGACAGGACAAGGAGGAATGGCTTTAGACTAAAGGAGGAGAGATTGAGGTGGGATCTTGGGATGAATCCTTCCCTGGGAGGGTGGGGAGGGGCTGGGATGGAATTCCCAGAGCAGCTGTGGCTGCCCCTGGATCCCTGGCAGTGCCCAAGGCCAGGCTGGACACTGGGGCTGGGAGCAGCCTGGGACAGTGGGAGGTGTCCCAGGGGTGGCACTGGATGGGCTTTAAGGTCCTGCCATCCCAAACCATTCCATGATCTGACCCAAAGCCAACCTGTTTATGGAGCCAGCAGTGTGTGGGGGCTAAAGCACCTTTACAGCTGCTGATCAGAACAGGAATTGCAGATTTAATTTTATCCCTGTTTTTTCTTGCTTATCCCTTAGCCGAGAGGTGATGGGAACAAACCAGCAGTAGCATCCCCAAGCCCTGGGCGTGGGACTTTTGATAACCTTTATTGGCTTTGTGGTTTGTCCTGAGGCAACAGAACCTCAATAAATTGTCACTCCAGGGCCAGCATTTGGTGCCAGCTCAGAGAAGTCCAGGAGGCTGTGGCAGGTAAACACACAAAACAAATCCTGGAGGAGGATCCCAGGGTAACAATGCCCTCTTGCCAAATCCGTTTGCACAGCGCACAAAGCAACGGGGAAAACATTGCAACAGCACAAAGATTTTCTTTCAGATCCACCACAAGGTGCTGCCTCAGCAGAGCTGTTTATTGGTGCTTTTCTTCCAGCCCCAAACTGGGACTGAGCCAGGCACTGCATCCATCGGGACTGGGATGCTGCGGCTGTAGGATAAACCCCCAGCCAAGGCCCCGGGGAGCCAATTATGCCGTTTGGAATCCATTTATTTTTTTTTTTTCCCCCTGATTTCCTTAAAGATGTGCGTGGGGAGCGCTGATTCATCCAGCCACTCTTCCCAGTCCCGTGGGATGTGTGCTTCTTTTCCATTTCCTGGAAGCGCTCGCTGTTCGGGGGAGGTCGCTGGGCTGCGGGGAGCTGCTGGACACCATCCGCAGATAATCACACGTTATCTCCGGGCTGTAACTCCCTGAAAATCCCAGCCCTTCGGTTTTGGAGGAAAAGTGCTTTTCCTATGGGGCACGCAGGGTGTGAGGCTGGCTGTGGGAAATATTCCCAGGGAGGAAAGGCCGGGAATGTGCTGACAGCAGTGCTGCTCTTTCAGGTGCCGGGATAAGAAGCTTATTAAAAGCTTCATTCCTGCTCGGCGAGCAGAAAGTGCAGGAAAATGGGCTGGGAATAAGTGGAGTAGGAGCTGAAATGGTGTTGGGACAGCTCGGGCTGGAGGCAGGAACACTCGGCAGGGAAGGCACAGGCAGCCTGAAAAGGAGGAGAAAACTTCCACATGTAAATTCTAGACAAGAATATTATACAAAAACTGATGAATTATGATCGGTTTGCGGCGTGACTTTGGAAAAGAAGGGTTTGGACTCCGGAGGGTGCAGGTTTGGAACCCCTGACTACCAGAGCTGTGGTTTGAGTTTTGGGGGGTGCCATCCCCCCTCCCCAGCCCCACCAGAGCAGGGCTCGGATGTGCCTCGTCCCACCCCTTATCTCAGTGCATCTGCTGGCTCTAATTCCCCGGGAAAACCAGATTTTGAGACGTTATAAAAGCCCTCATCAGTTGTTTCTCCTCTTTTGGTGGGGGTGTAAACACAGAGGAGCCAAGCAAAACACCCCAGTGGCCACCAGTGCTCGGACAGAGCCCGAGGGGCACATTCCCAAAGAAATGAGGAGTCAGTTCCTCTGCAGGCTCGATGGAAATTGGATACAGGGAATGCAGCTGCAGATCCTGGAGCCGAGGCCTGCCCCGAAGCACTCATTGTTGGAGTGCAACACAAGAAGTGTGATTTCATACAGTTTGCCAACAAACTAAAACAAGGAAGCAAACACTCCAGGTCCAGGATGGGATGTTCTTACTTGGCGTGGCTCTCAAAAGCAGGATTTTTATCTGTTCCCTTTCCTGAGTTCAGTTTTCTCTTCCCATTTTCCGTTCCCTATCGCTTTCCAGAGCCGTGCACTTGGCACTTGTTAGATGTCGGATATCTGAACCTGGAGTTGTATTTTCTATGAATGCTTTGTGGTTGTGGATCTCGAATTTCCAGGGAAAAAAAACCCTGCATTTGCTTTCCAGATAAGAGAAAGAAAAAGAAAACTTCATTTATTTTCTCTTTGGTTTCTTCTAATCTGACTTCATCTCCTGGTTCCCATGCAGGGAGTGCTGGAGTCCTCATCCCTGGAAGTGTTTAAAAATCCTGTGGATGTGGCTCTTGAGGACGTGGTTTAGTGGTGGGTTAACAGCTGGACTGATGGTCTTGGAGGTCTTTTCCAGCTTTAGGGATTCTGGGATGATTCTAAAAGGACAAAGAACTTGTAGCTCGGAAGGGTTTCAGCTCCTCCCAGTGTACCCACAGCAGATCCCAGAGGAGATGTCCACGGCCAGGTCAGCGTGGTGGCATTTCCATCCCCATCCAAGGCAATCATGCTTTATACGTCCAATTACAGTCATTTAAATATTCATGTCATCGAGAGCGTTGTTGCCAATGGAAGCAGGGAGAGGTAAAATCCCACGTGGCCTTCCCCTGTCTCTGGGATCCATTCCTCGTGCTGGCGGCAAGAGGTGGATGGAATTTAGGATTTGCCTCAATGGAAGAGCTGAATACAGAAATAAACCAAGTTGTGAGGGAAAGGTTCTCCAAGCACGGCATGATTTCCACTAAACCGCCTCAGAACTTTGCTCTACTCATTTCCTTATGCTCAAACCAGGTTATTTCCAAAGAATTCTGTTCTTCTCCTCCTTTTCCAGGAACCCATGGAGCCCGGGAACAGCTCTGACTCAGGTGGTGAACGCACAGCCCCATTTTTCCTGCCTTCAGGAAGAAGGTGAGTCCTGGAGGCCCCCTAAGAAATGACAAAATTTTCCAAGCCAACAAAGCTGGGATGAGCTTTCCTCGAAACTGTGGGCTAGGAATAATTCCCTTCCCATCTCCTCAGCGGGGATGAGCTGGCTGTGGTGCCAGGAAAGCTGAGGGGAACATTTCAGTTACTCACCTGTAGGACTTGTGTTTACTCACGTGTCATTCACGGGCAACAACAGGAACCCACTCGTTTCCTTCTCTCCGGCCATGAATAATATTGATGGGATTGTTTGCACTTGGAAACCACAAGGTGGGGAGCTCAGGGGTATAAAAATGCAAAGAATTGTAATCTGTGAGCGAAACTGCGAAATCAAGTGTTGAGCAAGATGCTTCTAAAGGAAACAATATATTTTCAGGATTAGATCACAAGTGATTTTTTTTTTTCCCTTTGCTGGGCAGAATAATTTTGCATTCACTTTGAAGGAAATAAAAAAGAAAATTGCATTTCATCTCCCTCTCCAGCCCTTTACTTTTACAAATGCTCAGGCAGTCATGTCTTGTCCTCTAATTTGAATTATCAGTTTGTGAAATGGTTTTTTCCTCCCCTCAACCCCTCGCTTGGTTCCAATTCTTTGCCTATGAGGAAATGATTATGCTCCCCCTTTCCCACCCTTTTCTCTTTTCCTCTAAATCAGAGCTTTTTGTAATTTTTCCCCATGGTATCACTTTCTTGGGTTCTGAAGCAAAGTCTCACACTCTGAGATAAAGCTGGATATGTGGAGATGACTCAGGATCACTGGAATAATAGTGATTTTTCATTTTTGGTTTTATTTTAAATCATCTCAACCCAATGAGAACATTTAACATAACCACGTCAACTCCAAGGATAAAATTTAATTTAATTTCCTCAGATCCAAGGCCTAGGAGAGCTGGTGAGAAGGAATTCCACCGAGGGGAGGGATTAATCTGAAAGTGAGGGATCAGGTGCATCAGCAAAGGAATTAAAGTTCAGGGAACAACGGGACCACTGAATCAAACTGTTTGCTTGGAAAATTCTCCAGGCTGCAGCAGAGAGAAGGACAGAAATCCACCCCACCTTCCCCGGGCCTTGGAAAGTCTCCAGCAAAGTTCAGTCACTCGAGGGCAGAGGAAATGCCTGAGGAGGAACTGCTGGGTGTGCAGAAATCCTCAGCCTTGGGCAGGGGAAAAGCAGGAGCCTGACAGGAGATCTGCTCCTGGAATAAAGTCACTGAGGGAGACAACACGGAGCTGAGAGGGAATGGCAGAGGCTGGAAAGAGGAGCTTCTGCTGGCTCCTTGGAATGTCCGGCAGCCCGGGAGGTGGGAACAGCCCTGGGTTTGGGAAGAGGAGGATTGCTTGTGGGGAATGTGTACAAGGGAGTCGGGGGGAGGCAGCTCCCCTCTCCCTTCCATTTCTGATTTCCATCCGCTCCCATTCCCAGGGAATGAGGAGCCCTGGTGACAAAGAGCTCTCCCCTGGCCTTCTGCCAGAGGAGGGAAGCAGAGCCCTTGTCCAGGGTGGGAACTTCCTTCATTCCCAGGGCACTGAGGCTGGGTGGCACCAACCTTCAGCATCTGATTCAGAACCCAAGCTTCCTCCTGAAATGCCAGGGCTTAGCTGTGAAATCCTTCGTGTCCGCCCTGCTGGCAGAAACCGGAGGGGTTTAAGAAGTTTAAATGTTATGAGGATGCATCTTTTCAGAGGTGAACTATCCAGTAAATGCTTTGCTTCCGTGGCTCTCAGGCAGCTGCAGTGGTTCAGTATTTCCACCAAATAACCCGCAGATTTTTCAAACTTAGCCCTGTTAACATCCACCAGGAATTTGTGTCTCCCGAGGAAAACAGGCCCAAAGGGAAAGCTCTGCATGGAGCCCAGTAAAGTGTTCTCTGGTAATTCAACTATAGTCCCAAAGCCCAAAGCTCTGAATTCCCAGAATCACACAATCCCAGACCGGTTTGGGTGGGAAGGGACCATAAAATCCTTTCCTGCCATCGGCAGGGGCACCTTCCACTATCCCAGGCTGCTCCAAGCCCCATCCAGCCCGGCCTGGAACACCAAAAAAATCCTCCTGAAAGCCCTGGCGTGGCTGAGAAGCTGCACATCATTACTGATGCTCCTGCACTCTCAGTGGGGTGGTTTTCACCCCGTTACCTGCCCCGGCTGTTGCAGAAGGAGCCTGGTTCCAGCTGCCCTCGGGAGGAGCTGTGGGATTTCGGGGAGGCTGCGGAGCAGGGTTGAACAGAGCAGGACAAGGAGCCATAAACCCACCCCGCTCGTGTGACTCAGCAGAGGGCAGGAGCTGTTTGCTTTGGCACACGATCCCCGCCAACCACAGGAGCTTCCTCAGGCCGGGATCTTTGCTCTCGGAGAGATTTATGGGGCAGAAAGGCTTCCTCAGCCTTTCCCCAGCACTTTGCAGAAATCAGGCTTGTCTTGGGATGGTGCATAAAACCCCAGTAATACTTGAGAGGGACACAGAGGTCTGTAATAACCCTTTGCTCAGCACGTGGAGTGATTAAAAACTGTTTGTACGCCTGCGTGTGACAGATCCCTCATCCTTCGGGGGGGAAAAGCACCAGATTTTTCCTCCGGAAAATGGATAATGGGGTAACGATGGTGGAGTCAATTGAGCCACGTGAAACGCAGCTCCTGCCTCGCTGCAGTTTGGAAGCCTCTTCCCAAAGGCAGCAATAACTCAGAGGAGCTGAGCCCTGAAAGCTCAGCCTTGTTTCCTGGCAGAATTTACTGCCCCGAGTGCTCCCTGCCCCTGATTGATCCGGGCAGTGCCAGGAGGGGAGGCCACAGGCCCAGGGATTTTATGGCCCCTATAAAGTCCTGTACACGGCTTTTCCTCCGTTTGCTGCTGTTCATGGGAGCATTTGGGCGCTTTAAGTGCTCTGATTTACGGGGAGACAGCGATTGTACCTGTAATAAACGTTCTAAAGATGGAGTTTAAGAGCAATTTTATTTATTTGGGACATAAACACTCACCTGCACGTGGAAATCAGCCCGGGCTTAACTCACAGGAACATCACAGCCGCGAGCCTCAGGCACAGCAAGGTCAGAGCCAAGGTGAAGGTGGAAGTGACTGGGCTGCTCCAAGCCCCATGGGAAAAGGCAAATATTGGGAAAGAGCAAATGGAAAACAGCCTTTTTCTCCTGTTAAATATTCGGGATGCATGGCTGTCATTTCTCACTCTGCTGTAAAGAGCCTGATGTTGCACAGAACAAGATAAAGTACAGCCCCAGGCTCGTTTGATAGGAAATATTTAAGCACACAGCCGTGAAAAGAACGTGAAAAACCCACCGAGAGCTTTGAAAAGAAATACAACAAAATTGCCTGTGTTTCAGGTTCAGGGAGACTCCCTCCCCGTGAGCGAAAGCACAGGAACCCTTTGTGGCTCTGGAACCTGCTCAGCTCTGCTCCACGTGAAGGATCCTCGTCAGTTCGGCACCAGAATTGCCAAGGCTCAATGGATGATTGGGAGCAACCAAGGTAATAAATTTTCACTGATTAAATAGCTTTTTAAATAGTTTAATCCTTCCACCTTTCCCTGCCTTTGTACGGCAGTAATAGCGTGGGGGTGCGGCGTGGATGGCACTGAAATCGTTTGGGATGAATGACAGAGAGGGACAGTGGCACCCCTCCATTGACTTCTGAGAAATTAAAAAAGTCCCTTAGAGTCAGGAAACTCAGATGAATCTCTGGTCTCCCAAGGGAAGTCAGAAGAGAGGACAAGGAAAGCCACGACATAATGAAACCACGAGCTTGGAGCATCCAGGGCAGCGCAACTCACTCGGGTCATGACTGAAATTAAAAAAAAAAAGACATTCAGGATTCTTGAGTTTAAATAACAAAAGGAGAGAGATCTAAACAACAGTCACCCTTTGAGGTCGTGGGCCTCATCCCACCGTTTGCACAGGAAAAGGGAGGAATTCTGTTTTCATACCTTTGTTACAGACCCACGCAGGAGGGACACAGCGAATTTCTCCCGGTAAGGAGGCCTTGCCCTGTAATGCTACAGGGATTTAATAAACTGAAATGGGACGAGAACATCATAAACCAGAGCTCAGAATCCTCCTGGAAAGGCTGCCGGGACTCAGGATGCCGCTGTGGGCCGAGGATTTCTTTTTCCAGGATTCCTTTGTCACTGCACTTGGCACAGCCAATCCCCCGGGGCTGGTGGAGCCCTCAAAAGTGGTTTTGCAGAGTGAATTTTTCAGGATTTTTGCAGAGTGAATGTTTGGGTCTTCAGCGTACAAAATTCTGTGACAAAAGTGTACAGGACGAAACCCTGATCCACGAGATTTGTAGAGTTTTGGTTAATTGATTAAATGAAGCCAGCCTAACGAGAGTTTTGGTGAGGAAATCCCTAAAGCCTCTGCCTGCTGCTCACTTCCATGCTTTCCCTTGGAATACGTGGCTGAATCCAGGCCAAAATATCCTCATCCTACATCAGAAGCTGCACTTTATTGTGTTTAATATGTTTATTCACATGTGGGTTTGCCTTGTTGCTTTGCTTATAGGGTGAGAAAGCCTTTGTGAGACTTAGGGAGATCAAATCTGCTTTTCTGGCTCTTCCTTTCAATTAAGGCTAAAACTGATCCCCAGTTAGAGGGGAGAGTTTCTGTGGGATCCTTTGGCCAAAGTGCTGGCATCTAATCCCTGCCCATCTGAGTTACTCATTAGCTCGGTTTGAAATCCACGTGAGAAGAGTTTAAAGCATAAAATCCAGGTCTTGGGTGTTAGAATTCCCCTGGATACAGCTTTGCTTTCCAAAGAGGTCTCTTTTAGCTGTGGGTATAAATTGTCTCCCCGGAATTTGGGAACTCGAGGTGCTCTGCGAGGTCAATTGTCTTGGAGCTCCCTCAAGTGGCAATGAAACCTTGGAGTTTGTCACTGAAACCCTCGAGTTTGTCACTGAAACCCTCGAGTTTGTCACTCAAATCCTCGAGTTTTTTACAAAAACCCTCGAGTTTGTCTCTGAAACCCTCGAGTTTGTCACTGAAATCCTCGAGTTTTTTACAAAACCCCTAGAGTTTGTCACTGAAACCCTCTTTGTTTTTTTTTAATTTACAAAACCCCTCGAGTTTGTGGCTGAAATCCTCGAGTTTGTCACAGAAACTCTCACATTTCTCGCACAACTGCTTTTCCACCGACGCCTCGTAATTTCAGAGCAGGTTTTTCACAGCAGCTGTCGAAAACTGAGACGCTCGGGTTTCAAGGAATCGAAACCAGTTCAGAGCAGTTGCAAAAGGCTGATTTAATAACGCAGCTCTCTTTGGACAGGTGCTCTGAAAAGACAGGTATCAAGTGAAATGAAGCACTTCACGTTCAAGAGGAGTTGGGAGCTGATCCACGACATGATACCGGCATGTTTTGAGCAGTTAATTTTGACTTTCTTCTACGGTTCCTTATCGAATTCATGACAGAGTGGCCGGAAAGGGAAAGTTTCCAAAGTCTTGGTTCAGCACATCGGGTAAAAAAACTCAGCCCTTTCCTTTCCACACCTCGAAAAGGTAAATAAATCCTTCGGATTAAAATCGCAAGTGGTTTCGCCTCATTAAGAGCATATTTTATTCAAAAAGAGCACATTTGAATCAAAAAGCAATCGATGGTGTGTACACGGGATTCAGGTAATTTTTGGTGCAAGAAGACGAAATTCGGTGGAAAGTGGAGCTTTTTACAAAGGTAAAAAAGCAGTTTTCTCAAGGGTTTGTCTAATATGGGAAGAACCTTTTGGAGCAAACAGCTCAAGAAAAATGACTTTGGGGAAGAGAAGCCTTCCAGTGACTGAAGGGGTGAAGGAAGCTGGAAAGGAGCTGGAATGCCAGTGTGAAAAACGAGGTCCGATCCTCTGTTGGAAATTTAAAAAAGGTTTAATAAAGGACAATTAGGAGACAGGAAAGCAAAAGTTACACAGGGCGGGTGCTTGGCATGCAGTCAGAGGCACACCTTAACTCAGAAATCTTTTCTTTAAATGTACCAGCATGTTGCATATTCATAGACTTTCATGCAGGATTCAAACACTCCTTCTTTGGTACTTTCTTTCGATGGCAAATCCCCTCCATTCCCTCTTGCAGATTAAATTAACGTTTTACTACTTTTTGGGGTCCCATCCTGCAGATTAAATCTCTTTGTGACTCGTTTCGTCGCCTCTGGGGTTCGTCACCATTATCTTCGTCCAGACAGGAGAATTCAGGAATGTGGGGAATTATCTTTATCGTTCTTTAACTTACATGAATAAAAGANCGGCGTTGCCACGGCAACGACGCACGTGACGCGCGCGGGTCACGCGGCGGGCGGGGCGCACGTGACGGCGCTCACGTGAGGCGGGCGCGATGGCGGAGGAGCAGCGGGCGCTGCTGGACGGCGATGGCGGCGGCGGCGGCAGCGGCAGCTCCTCGGGGCCTCCCCGCGCCCTGCCCGCCGCCTGCGACCCCCGCCGCCTCCCGCACCGCCTGCTCGTCCTGGCCCTCATGTGCTTCCTGGGATTCGGTGCGGGGATGGGCCCGGGGGCTGCGTGTGTGTGTGTGTGGCGGGGGCGGGGAGAGTGTGTGGGGTGCTCGGGTTTGGGGCGCCGGGACAGAGCCCTGAGGCCTCCCCTTCTCTCCGCAGGCAGCTACTTCTGCTACGACAACCCGGCCGCTCTCCAAACGCAGGTTCAGCGGGTGAGTCGCTGCCAGGGGGCTTTGAAAAACAGGGAGAGGGACCTTTGTCACGGGCATGGAGTAACGGGGTAGGGGGGAGGAATTCCTCCCTGAGAGGGTGGGCAGGCCCTGGGATGGAATTCCCAGAGCAGCTGTGGCTGCCCCTGGATCCCTGGCAGTGCCCAAGGCCAGGCTGGACACTGGGGCTTGGAGCAGCCTGGGACAGTGGGAGGTGTCCCCGGGTTGGAACAAAAATGGATTTTAAGTCCCTTCCCACTCAACCCATGCTGGAATTCTGTGAATTACAAGCAGTGGCCAGGCCAGAGATGCACTTGTTCCTGCATGGTTTGCTTGGATATTTATTCTGTGTCCCTGCAGTTAGCTCAGGAATAATCCCTTTTCTAATTGCCCCTGTGTTATGTAGGACATGAAGGTGAACACAGCCCAGTTCATGGCACTCTATGCCTGGTACTCGTGGCCCAATGTGGTTCTGTGCTTCTTTGGAGGCTTCCTGATAGACAGAGTGTTTGGAATTCGGTAAGAGCAATGTTTGTGTCACTCATGTGCAAGGAATGATGAGCTCAGTCTGCAGGTGGAGTTTAACCTTTATATTACAAAGTTTTTCCACATTGCAATAAATCTTTTCAATATTTTTTTCCCCCCACACAATTTAGGTTTTTTTAATATAGATGAGCTTCCCCTGCTTTCTAATTTAAATAAACTTGCTTAAAAAACCACCACCATGTGCTGCCTGTTTTCCATGGGAGCTGTTGAGCTGCACAATTCATTTACAGAGAGCTTTTACTGCACATCCACCTCCCCTTCTTTCCCTGCTGCAGGTCCAACACAGCATTTCGTAGGGGGGAAAAAAGGATTCTGGTTACTCATGAAGTGATTTTATTTCCTTTTCTTTCCAGGCTGGGCACTGTAATATTCAGCATCTTCGTGTGTGTTGGGCAGGTGAGTGCAAAGGAGGGCGTGAAGGGTGATCCCTTTGTGTGTCACCTTAGACAGCTGAGATCTGGAATGGGAGAGCTCTGGGTTGTGCGGGACTACTTGGGAAAAGGGAATCTTGGGATGTGAGGGAAGTCATGGGAAGGAGCCACGTGTTTGATGTGTTGGGTGTGGAATTGCTTGAGGATGACAGTCCCCGCTGGGCCAGGTTGGATGTGATGAACAGCAGAGGGAGCAGAGACCAAAAACCAGAGCAGGAATTGGATGTGAGCTGTTTCTGGGTAGGGAAAAGCGTTTTTGTTCCTGTTCTGAGGCGGCTCTGGTTTGTTCCGTACCCGAAATGCACAGTTACGATTCTCCCTCAATGCTCTCTGCAGGTGGTTTTTGCGCTGGGAGCACTGTTTAACACCTTCTGGCTGATGGAAGCGGGCAGATTCATATTTGGGTGAGTCTGGAAGAGCAGATTTGTGCTCTCTGAGGTAAGGCCATCTAGAAAACTACAAAAACCAATCCTAGAAAACTCCCCTAGAAAAGTGCTGCCACTTGGAGGCAAAATGCTTGGATTCTGAGACCCCTGAAGCTGAGGAATGCAAGATCCTCACTTCCTTTCTCTGTGTCACTTAAAAACAGAAACCAGGATTTGGCAGGTCTTGCCTGAATCAAACCCTGCGGAACCACCAATTGTGCTTAAGTCGCTGCAATTCTATTTTTGACTCTCGGAGTCCTGTTGCCTCGTACATATAAATATGCCTTAAATCTGCCTGTGCACAGCCAGATTTCTCTGAAATGCTGCTCTGGCTCTTGCCGAGGCCCTTGCTGCAAAAACCAAAAAACGTTTGGTTTTGTTTCCCAGGATAGGTGGCGAGTCCCTGGCCGTGGCCCAGAACACGTACGCAGTGAGCTGGTTCAAGGGCAAGGAGCTAAACCTGGTGTTTGGATTGCAGCTCAGCATGGCCAGAATTGTGAGTTTGCACCAGTGCACGGCCGAGGATGAGGAGAGGAGTTGTGCCCCTTTTTTGGGGCTCTTTGGGGCATCCTGGGGTGTTTTTAACTGCTGCAGGAGAGGAGTTGTGCCCCTTCTTTTGGGGCTCCTTTGGGGCATCCTGGGGTGTTTTTCACTGCTGCAGGAGAGGAGTTGTGCCCCTTCTTTTGGGGGCTCCTTTGGGGTGGCCTGGGGTGTTTTTCACTGCTGCAGGAGAGGAGTTGTGCCCCTTCTTTTGGGGGCTCCTTTGGGGTGGCCTGGGGTGTTTTTCACTGCTGCAGGAGAGGAGTTGTGCCCCTTCTTTTGGGTCTCCTTTGGGGCATCCTGGGGTGTTTTTCACTGCTGCAGGAGAGGAGTTGTGCCCCTTCTTTTGGGTCTCCTTTGGGGCATTCTGGGGTGTTTTTAACCACTGCAGGAGGCTCCCTGCTGGAGTAGTGAGCTGCTCCCTGCTGGGGCTGGGGGATGCTCAGCCTGGTGCTCACGAGCAGCTGCCTCCTCTCAGCTGAACTGTTACTGACTGCTGGTAGTTTTGGGATTGCAGCTCTGGATCCTTTCCGGGGGCAAAAGGAGGGGGAAAGGTGCTGCTTCCTGGGGCCTGCCAGCTGGGAATCCTCTGTGCTCTGATATATTCAGTTCAGCCCAGTTTGTGAGCTCAGGCATGTGGGTTTATGCACTTCTCACCTCTTGGTGAAAACCCTCCCGGATTTGTATAAAATCTAAATTTGTGACGTGATATTGCTGTTGCAATGATTAATTTGTTACCAAGCCAGCAGGGAATAATTTGTATCCTTTTTCCTGCTGGTTTAAGCTCCCTGGGGAGCATTTTCCATCCCTGGAGCTGGGAAATGCTGGGTTCTTCACATGGGTGTGTTCTGCCTTAGGGGAGCACGGTGAACATGAATATCATGGGATGGATCTACTCCAGAGTTCAGGATCTCCTGGGCTATGCTGGTCCCAGCACCCTCGGCCTGGCTCTCCTGATAGGTCAGTGATGTTTTGGGT
This sequence comes from Mystacornis crossleyi, assembly GCA_013400655.1. Taxonomy (NCBI): domain Eukaryota; kingdom Metazoa; phylum Chordata; class Aves; order Passeriformes; family Timaliidae; genus Mystacornis; species Mystacornis crossleyi. The sequence continues at coordinate 6,746 of VYZQ01031978.1, read as the reverse complement.
TGGGGTCACCTGCCTGTGTGCTAATTATTTATTAACCACTTAGGAGCATTTATGATTCTCTTAAAAGCAGCACAAATCTATCTGAGCCTAGGAGGAGCAGTCCCAACACCTTTTGTATCATATTCTCATATTCCCCCAGGTTACTGCAGCTGCTGAAATGCTGTGGCATTTTTGGGGTTGCCAAATTCAAATCTGTGTCTTGTGGAGACGAAATATTTCACAGCCTCTGAGCAAAGGACACTGTTGAAAAAATTTTTGAGGAGTGTCAAAGCTTGCTTGTGATTATCTGATTGTGAAATTTGAACAATTCTGGGGTGTGTTCCCTTCCCTCAGAGCCACGGGCATGGAGACCCTGGTGCTGGGAGTAAGGCCAGGCTTTGATTCTGTCACTGCAAGGTGCAGATGAGGAGCTTGGCTGCGCTGAGGGGTGGTCACGTTTTAAATAAAATTAATTTATGTTCTTGTCTGTACTCCAAGGCAGGTGTCTGCCACGTGTCAGGCTCAATCTTCGAGCTGCGTTAAACTCGGCGTGCCTTGACACGTCCAGCAAAAACTGCACTAACTGGGCTGGAAACCCAAATTACTCCTTGAGTTGTTAGCTAAACAATGTGGTGTTGCCTTCTTCAGGTGGTGTCACTTGTCTCTTCTCACTGAGCTGTGCTTTAATCCTGGCTTACCTGGACAGGAGAGCAGAGAAACTGCTTTGTAAAGAGCAGGGCAAAACAGGTGAGTGGTGGGGCTGAGCTGCAACAGACCCTTCTGTTTGAAGGGTTTGCATTTGGGCTGATTCGGTGGCTGCTGCTGGACACCTTCACAGTTAGAATCAGAATTTTTGAGCTCCTTTTTACATGGATTTTTAGTTTTAAACACCAGTTCAAGAGGCAGATGCGCTGTCAGGTGCTTTATTCACACAAATAAAAGTTTACACCGGTTTGGGCCATTGCCACAGGTTCTGTGTTTTCTTGGAGTTGATCTGATTTTTTTTTTTTTTTTAAGTAGGGTGCAAAACCAGGGAGCTCTTCCCTGTCAGTGTGTGGTGCCTTGAGTTTTCCACGTGGGAGAACTTAAGCCAGTTAAAAATAAACTAAAAATAGAACAAACGAAATTTGAGCTCCAGCGAAATCCCAGACTGATTTGGGATGAAAGGGACCTTAAATCTCACCCCGTGCCACCCTTGCCATGGGCAGGGACCCCTTGCACTGTCCCAGGCTGCTCCAAGCCCCGTCCAGCCTGGCTCCAGGCAGGAATTTTGCAGCTGGTGAAGCATTTCCTTGGCCAGGTGGGGTTAACTCTGCTGCTCAGGACTTGCAGGGGCCGCAGAGCTCTTGTCCCTCCCCTCCTGTGATGGCAGGGACAGCTTGTTTGGCTTTGGCACCCTGGGTTTAACGCTGCAGTGGCTCCCACTGCGTAAATCCCAACCAGGCAGAGGCAGGGATGTGCTTCAGGAGGGATTTGGGATCACCTGGATGTTTCCCAGTGAGGACGAATCCCAAATTTTCTCCTCCTCACTGAGTCCGTGCTGTGTCTGCCCCGCTGCAGGAGAGGTGATCAAGCTCACGGACGTGAAGGATTTCTCCCTGTCCTTGTGGCTCATCTTTGTCATCTGTGTCTGTTACTACGCTGCAGTTTTCCCTTTCATTGGCCTCGGGAAGTAAGTGCCACTCACTTCTCCAGCAGTTCCCTGGGAATTTGGCCAGGTTTTTAACCAAATGCTTAAAAACGTCACCTTCACCTGCTGAGCTTGGTGGGAGTCACCACTCCGAGTTGTCAGAACACAGGAGAGTGAGGAATTTTTGATTTCCTGATTAAAGCTGGATACAGATTTAAAACATGGAGCAGAATTTGGTGTCCTGTAGGATTCCTTCCTCGTTTACAACCCAGTATCTCATTATTTGGGTTAAATGTTGCTTGCGGGCTTTTTATGTTTTCCCCAAAGCGTAATTTGAACAGTCCTTAGATTAAAATCTGTGGAGCCTGCTAACAAGCTCCTGAATTAATTATAAATGAGAATCTGGGATATTTATGTCAAAGCTCTATTTCATTTGTTGTGTCTTTGTCTCACCTAATTTTGATTTCGTGTCCTGCAAGTCTGCGTTTTCCTAAATAGTTGTTTTTTTTCCTTCCCTCAGGGTTTTCTTTATTGAAAAATTCAGATTTTCCCCTCAAGAAGCCAGTGCAATTAACAGGTATATTGGGATTGATTTAATAAGCTACACTGCCAGGTTTTAGGAGTTCAGGATGTATTTTTGGGCTCTGGGCAGGTGGGAAGAGATTTGGGATCTCCTTTGAGCTGCATTTAAGTGGAGAAATAATTTCACATGACCCGGGGAATCACTGGGAGGTGTGGGTGTGTTTTTTATTAAAAAGAGATGTTCACACTGCAAAGAAAAACTCTGAGGGGTTTTATTTTAGTATTTAGTGGTTCTGAGGGATTAAACAGTGTGATGAGAACAGTAAAGAAACTCAGTTTTGGTTGTTTGAGGATGAATTTGTGATGTGGCAAAACCCCAAAGCAATAAAACCCAGCGAGAAAACACTTGCTGGGCTGTGATCCCCAGAGCTCCGAGTGTGTCAGTGTTTCCTTGGATGCTGAGCACTTCCATGTCCTCAAACCTTTCGGGAATTCTAAATTACTGGGATTTTTGGGGCGGTGTTTTTTTTTTATTTCCTTCTGACCTCAGAGTTAACAAAGGACCCTGGGAGTGTTGATTTTTTTCCTTTTTGCTCTCCTGCAGCATCGTGTACATCATCTCAGCCCCCATGTCCCCCGTCTTCGGCCTGCTGGTGGATAAAGTTGGCAAGAACATCATCTGGGTCCTGTGTGCCGTGATCACCACGCTGGCCTCGCACATCCTGCTGGCCTTTACCTTCTGGAACCCCTGGATAGCCATGGTAACCTGCTCTCCTGGGGTTTGCACCTCAGTGGAAATAACACAAATGGCCAGAATTGCTGTTTTAAATACCAAACGAGCAGTGGAGTTAATGCTGAGTTATTCTGTGTGCTGTCAGGTGGAAAAGGTTCCTCGCTCCGTGACTAAATTCCTGTGCCAGGTGCTCAGTTTTCTCCTAAAAATGATTCTTTTAGTTTATTTCTGAAGTTTATAACTATTGCCCAAACTGCCTCTGATGTGCTGGTTTGAACCTCAGTAAAAATCAGCATTATTGAGAGCAGATTCCTGGAAATATTTGTTTGGAGCTGAGGATTATGGTGCTCACCAGTGGGGCAGGGATTAAAAACTTTGGTTTCCAGGCATTTTTCTAGTGAGGTGCAGCTCAGTCAATTTTAATTAATAGAGTTTATTTTGGGCGTCATCCCTGGAAGAAGTTCCAAGTGTGGATATTTATTTAGAATTTCATTGCACAAGGAGTTACTCGAGCTGTTTCCTGTCACTTTGGGGGGAAAGGGGAGGGCACTATGTTCATTTATTAGAGTTCTACACCAGCAGTGCCTCTCCCCTAACCCCGTTTGCCTGTCCCCAGTGCCTGCTGGGAGTGGCCTATTCCCTGCTGGCCTGTGCCCTGTGGCCCATGGTGGCCTTCGTTGTCCCGGAGCACCAGCTGGGAACTGCCTATGGCTTGTAAGTACTTCCATGGATTTGTGTGAGCCCGGAGCACCAGCGGGAGCAGGGGATGGAGCAGCTCTGCTGGAGGAGAGGCTGGGAGAGTTGGGATTGTCCAGCTTGGAGAGGAGAAGCTCTGGGGTGACCTGGGGAGGGACTGGGGACAAGGGCAGGGCTGGATGGGAGATTGGACAGGAATTGTTCCCTGTGGGGGCGGGGAGGGGCTGGGCTGGAATTCCCAGAGCAGCTGTGGCTGCCCCTGGATCCCTGGCAGTGCCCAAGGCCAGGCTGGACATTGGGATTTGGAACAGCTTGGGGCAGTGGAAGGTGTCCCCAGTGGCAGGGGTGGCACTGGATGGGCTGTAAGGTCCCTTCCATCCCAAACCATTCCCTGACTCCTGACATTCCTGAACCACTCAACGTGAGCAGTTCCAACCCGTTCCTGGTTCCCAGCTCCTCCGGGTGTGGAGCAGGGAGCCCTGGCTGCTCTGGGAGTGTGGCTTTGGCACAGAGCACGAGGCTGGGGAGTGGAGGCACAGGAACCTGTGCAAAACCAGAGCCTTGACTTCCCCATGGCCCAGCAAAGCGGGGAAAGCTCATCCCCTGTGAGCCCAGTGCCTTTCCTGAGGGACCCACCTGGCTGTGGTGTTCCTGCTCTGTCCTAGCATGCAGTCCATCCAGAACCTGGGCCTGGCAGTGATTGCCATCGCGGCCGGCATGATCCTGGACACCAGGGGCTACCTGTTCCTGGAAGTCTTCTTCAGTGCCTGCGTGTGCCGTGAGTGTGGGACGCGCTGGGAACGGGCTCGGGAAGCTGGGCTGGGATTTTTCCCTTCGTGGCTCCTGGCAAACAGAAATAAATAACAGAAATAACAGAAGTAACAGAAATGGCTCCTCTTCTGCCCCTCAGCTGGGGCAACGCTGAGATGAACTCACAGCCAGGGAAGTGTGTGGGGGTTTCCTTGAAGCGTGAAGAGTTTCGGCGTTTGAAAAAAAACGGAGTTAAAAATAGGCAAATAATGTTTTTCAAGTGTAAGTTAGGAGTTTAAAATGAGAATCCTTTCTGAAGTGCCACGTGCTGTGAGTGTGGGGGGATTTACAAAGGCCAAAACCTCCTCGGAGTCACAACTTCCGTGAAAAATGTTGGTTGTGGGTTAAACCTGTTCGTTTTTTGTCAGCTAAACAGCCCCTTTCCTTTCCCAGTGTCACTGATAGCCGTGGTCATGCTGTACTTCGTGAACCACCTCACAGGTGAGTGCTTGCAGCTTCCCTTTACCTCCAGTTTTCCCTCCTGCAAAATCATTCCACGGATTTCTCAGTGCTCTGGGAACTCCCGTGGGGAGTTTTGATGCCAAAGACACAAAAATCCCGGTGCTGAAGGTCTCAGAGCGCACCTTGCTGCCCTTACAGGTGGGGATCTCAACTGGTCTGCAAGGAAAAGGGCAAAACTGCAAAAAGCAGCTGCTTCTGAGTAAGTACAAAGCCCGTCAGGACCAGTGGCCTTGGGAAATGTGTGTCCTGCAGGGGTTCATTGGCTCAGGCTGGTTTGGATTGGGTTGATTTTCTCACCAGTCCATGTCAGGATTTCATGTTCCTGCCCCCTGGGAATCAATATTTGAAGGAGCAGTTATCCGGGTGTCCTTCCCTGGCACTTTTTTCTTTTATTTCAGTGGCCTCCCAGCTGAAATGTGGTAGAAAATGTGGTGGTTTGAGTCTAAATCCGAGCGCTGATGTGAAACCCAGTTTGGGGTCAGAGCTGTCACGAGCGCCCCTGTTAAAGTTTTTATTTTTAGGAAGAAAATGGGGCAGGACTTTTCAATAAAATGGGATTCACTTCCTTTGAAAGGAAAGGGAGCGCTTGAGGTGGCAGAAATGGTTGGAATAAGGAAATGTTGACAGTTCATGGAATAGTTTGGGTTTGGAGAGACCTTGAAGCCCATCGCGTTCCCTGCCCTGATGGGCAGGGACACTGCCATAGACCAGGTTGCTTCCCCCAATTAAAATATGCTTAATTACTCTTAATTTACCATTTGTAACATGAGAGAATAAATCGATGGGTGGCAAATCGCAGCTTTCAAAACCCTGCCTGTAGAATTCCAGCTGCTGCTGTGTGAAGAGCATGGAATTTTCCTTTGGAATGCTCTCTGTTCTGACCTAGTCCAGCTCAGCAGCTCCCTCACATCCTGGAGCTCGTTTCCTGTCATTTTGTTGGAATTCTTTATTTTTTTAATAGGTAATTACATCTCACCTGCAGATACTGTACATCGCGCGCTTATATATTATATATGTTTATAGAATATATTTTATAATATCTGTTTGATCCAGAGAAATACTTTGCTAATAAAGTGTTTCTTATAAACGGATTTATGGACTTCTCCAAAACTGGACCGTGCCCCTATGGTGCTACTTAAATTAATCCCAAAAAACCCCAAGGCACCTGTGAGCAAAGGGGAATTGTGAAGTTTAATACCATTTTTTCCCTGTTTTTTCCACAAGTCGATCTTGAGGAAACCTCCAGCAAATTCAAACCTGAACTGTGACAGGTCTCCTTGAGCCAAAGCGAGTTTTTTAATCCCCTTTTTTTCAAATACAACCCCCCCGGAATTCTGTGTCCAAACAGAGCTGCTCCTCCCCCTGCAGGTGACCACTCCGGTGATTTCCGTGGGGTTTCGGACGCCCTAGGCCGGCGTTGGCAGTAATTGTTGCCCCACTGTTTCTTGCAGAAAGGAAAGTTGAGTAGCAAACCCCGTCCCGCAGCGGGAACGCCCCGTCGGCAGCAGCACCCCGGAAGGAGGAGAGTTTAGGGTGCCCCGTGGTTCTCTGGGGCATCCCCTAACCCCCCCGGCCTGTGCCAGTTCCTGCTTTCATGCCCAACGTCCTGTCCTGGGGGGCACCGGGGGCCAGGGCAGTGCCCTGCCCGGGCCCTGCCACCCCCCAGCCCCGGCTCAGCCCCTCCTGTGCCCACAGCCCGCGGCCGGGAGGGCTCTGAGCCAAAGCTGATCTCGGTTCTCTGCTCGAGCTCGCCCCGAGCTCGCTGCTGCTTCTGTCGCTGCCTTCGTGCCAAATCCACTCTTCCAGCCAGTTCCCGGCTTTGGGTTTGTTTCCTCTCAGCTCTTGGATGGAAAAAAGAGCCACAAATGGTCAAATGGACTTTTTTTTGGGGTTTTTTTTTACGTTTCTGAGTTT
>VYZQ01031969.1:1753-13566 GCA_013400655.1 Mystacornis crossleyi | reverse complement strand
GTTTGGTTTTGTTTGGGCTTTTTATTTTTTAATGACACCACCTGAAAGCTGCTGTGTATTTTGGTGTTACAAAAAGTTCAGCCAAAGATACACATAATGGGGCTACAACAAACGAGGCAAAGACATGACTCAGGTAGGCCGCAATTCAGAACTCATTTCCCTGAACATTAAAACAATCCAATAATAATAGTAACAGAAGCAGTGGAGCAAACTAGGAATGAAAAAAGAGAAGATAAAGAAAAATAAGTAGGGTCTTCTCTGTAATAATATTTGTGGATGATGTAGTTATTGTTAGCTGATACAGCCTAAAGCTCTGCCAGTAAAATAAAAAGAAAAATCACAAAAAATTCTGTAAGGAGTAGGTGATGTTCCCCTAGTAAATCATTATTGAGTACATAGTACTGAGATAGTTGTTCAGTATTTAGGAAAGAAATTTGAATTATTTATATTAGCTTTGTGATCCTCAGGATTCTCAAGAACATCCCTTGATGTCAGTCAGGTAACTGAGGAAAATGTGAAGAACCCTGTTTTTACAAAAAACACCCAAAGTGACAGCAGCCCAGCACACCGTGTATCTCCAGGAAAGGGAGAAATGGGTACAAAAATAAATACTTGCATACCCTTGTACCTTGTCTCAACACAGCAAGTTCTTTTAAACCAGGCAGTTTTCTTCAGCAAAAGTGGACTAGCTTAAAACCCAAAACCTCATCTTTATAATTTACAATTTTAAATAAGGAAAAACACAAGAGATACCAAGTAATGAAAAAGCAGTTAATAAATACCAGCTATGAAGCAGTTTTTATCACAGTTGTCCCATGGAAGGACAGTCCTGTTAAAGGGAAAACCAGAGCAGGATGAGCTGTTGGGAGAGAAGAACACTCCGGGTGGCTTGTTTATTATTTGCATAATTTTGAACCAGAGGAATAACGAGAAGTTCTGCTCCATGTTAAATGAAAATGGTTGAAAAGACCATGACATTACAAATAAAAGCATAAATCACCTCAAAGTGTGTTAGAGAAAAAACTGTGCCACTAATAATGCACAGTTGAGAGCCACGCAGATATAGCTCCATACCAATTTTGCAGCAGTATTTGGAGGTTATAGGATCTCTGCACCAGGAAAGGGCGAAGAAGACATGGGATGTGACAAAAGACCCTTGACTTTTAGCGGTGTTTGTTCTCACAAGTCTTGGGAGGACCGTCAGAACGGGGTCTGGAGCTGTTCACAGAGCAATGTCACGGCAGAAAGCCCCAAATTCTTCCGAAATTCCCTCACTCTTGTTTTCCACCGGCTAGAGTAGAAACCAGGCTGCTGTCCCTGGAGGCTCGGTTCGCACAGCTGGACTCCAGCCTGCAGACCCTGGCGCACGAGTTTGACCTGCAGGCGGAGATGCTGGAGGAGGACCTGAGGCGGGACGTGCCGTGGGCACCGGCGGCCGGGTGAGCACAGCCAGGGACAGAAGCCAGGGACCAAATCCCGGCTCCAAGCCCGGCCGATCGGCCTTGGGCACTGCCGGGGACGGGGCAGCCACGGCTTGTCGGGGCAGCCTGTGCCAGCGCCTCACCACCCTCACAGGGAAGGATTTATTCCTAGCATCCCACCTAAGCCTGCCCTCTGGCAGTGGGAAGTCACTCCCGCTCGTCCTATCACGATACGCGAGCCCGCCTTTCCCCTGAGGGCCCGCGGCCTCTGTCTCCCAGCAGGCTCGGCGGAGGAGCGGGAAGAGGAGAAGGAGGAGACAGAAGAAGAAGAGGAGGAGAAGAAGGAGAAGGAGGAGGGAGAAGAGGAGAAGGAGGAGAAGGAGGAGAAAAAGGAGGAGGAGGAGGCGGAGCCCTCAGCTGGGCGGCGGGAACGGCCCCTCAGTGAGGGGCGGAGCGGGGCCGCCATTGCGGGAGCCGCGGCCTTTCCCGGGCACCGGAGTGGTGGGTGCCGGGTCCTCGCTGCGACCCCTCAGGAGCTGGGGGTGACGGGGGCCGGGGGGGAGGGGGACGAGGGGCCCCCTTTTCGCTGGGCTGCGATGTCCTGGGGGTTATTTTTTATCAATAAAAATAGCGGAAATAATAAAACCCGCCTTAAGGTGTATTTGTCTCCATGGCGAGTTCTCTGTGAGGAGTGGCAGCTTTTCTTTTAAGGGCCTCCTGGCTCTGAAGCTGCCTGTTTAAGAAGCTTGTGACGTAAAAATCAGTGGGTTTCTTCTTTTGCTATGTGTGTCTTTTGTTTTCTCTCCCACAGTATTGCTGGGCCAAGTGGAAAAATCGTGTGAGGAGACAGATGACCCCCACAGTTTCAAGTCATACAAGAATGTGCTGAAGTCTATTCTTCATTTATCTTAGGAAAAAAGGTATTTTAGCTTTACAGACCTAGCTTAAGCAAGTGAATGAATGAGGAGGAAGCTGCTCTGCTCTGAGGTATTTCACCTTCAGAACGTGCTGGAAGCAAGCTTGTGCCAAAATCCGCATCTCAAAGCATGCGGATATAGCGAAGAAATGAGTGAATGGAAGGTTAAGGTAACTGGAGTAACATATCCAACATGTCATAGATGGGGAGTGGTGGTAGAAGAGGGGAGTACCAGAAGTGGCTGGAAGAACTCTCACCTTCTCTTCCCCCCTCTCCTGACCACTTCCTTGCTATCCCCAAAGCACCTGTTTCAGCTCACAGTAAGCTGTAGTAGGAAAACCTGGTAGTTTTCTATGACTTCTGTAAAGATCTGCTTCTTCCTCAGGAATCTCTCAAGTCCTGAGCAAAAGCAACCACTTAAGCAAGCTTCTGAATCCACTAACTTTTTCTTAAAGTAGCTGTAAAACATTTTGTATTTTCCTTTACTTCCATAAGGAAGTTCATAAGGAACATAAATGTTTCTTTTTGCTTTCAGGCCCTGATGTTGTCCTAGTGCTGTTCCTCTACCTCAAGTCAGTATGTCGAAGAAATCCAAGGCACCGCTTTCCTTGTCCGACTGCATCTGCCAGATTTGCATGGAGATCTTTGTGGAGCCTGTCACGCTGCCTTGCAGCCATACCCTCTGTAATTCCTGCTTCCAGATGACAGTGGAAAAGGCCAGTCTTTGTTGCCCCTTTTGTAGGCGTCGAGTCTCTTCCTGGGCACGGTACAATACCCGCAGAAATACTCATATCAACTGGGAACTCTGGGAGAAGATTCAGAAGAATTACCCGGAGGAGTGTGAGCGGAGGATTAACGGACAGGATTTGGATGAGGAAAGTAAGTGAAATGTCCTGGAATATCTCTGCTTTGTCATGGTAATTACTGTGGGTGGACTTGAATATTGGGAAATAGAAGCTGTGGGTAGGCAGGTGTGTTACTGCTGGGCAAGGCAGAGACCAAGCTCTCCTGCAAAAGGGGCAGGGAAGAGGTGGGCAATGCCTTTTTCATTTGTAGTAGAGAGGATAAAACTTACATTGTCTGGTCATTTCAGTGGGTATTGGTTCATGCCTTTGGTGCAAGGTATTGGTGTGTGGCTGCCTGGCCTTGTTCATTGCTCATTTGCAGCTGTGGCATCTGCAAGCAGAGTGTTTGAGTCTGTGGGTGTGTTTCTTTATCGCTGTCAAGTAAGTGAAGCAGGTGAAAGATTTTTAGATGTTAATTAGTTTGGTTGAAATTTCAGGGGTTCAGTCAATGCAAGAATCTCTGAGCTGAAAACTGTGGTGTCAGAGAGAAGGAAGTGACATCTGATTAACTTTTTGAAGAAGGATTTTGGGGTTATATTGCAAGCTCCCTTGGGGGAGGTTTTTGGTAGATTGGTTGTAGGGCAACTTGTTCCACTTGCAGTGTTTTGAGGTCTTTCTAATGAAAAAAAGTGAAAGACACAAATTATGATCAGTGTACCAACAGAGAATGAATGAGGGAATGGTTTGGTTTGGGAGGGACCTTAAAGATAGAATTCCACCTCCCTGCCACTAGACCAGGATGCTCTAAGCCCTGCCCAGCCTGGCCTTGGACACTTCCAGGGATGGGGCAGTCACAGCTTCTCTGGGCAGCTTGTTTCACTATATTTGCTTCATATACAGTGCTTGGAAAACACTGCCTGTTCCTGCCACTCTGTAACACGGCGCTTTTCTGCTATGTAAGCTTTATTCCTTGGTATGTTTTGCTTTATTCCTTTTTTAAATCACAGTGCTTAAGTCAAATCATTCCCATGACAGGGTATGAAGTTAAAATCCTTTGTTGTTGTTAAAATCCTTTGTGGTCAACTGTCATGACTCTGTGTTTGTTGACTTTGTTTTTTCCTCTTCTTCCTCTTGCTTAGTCTGTGTCCCCAAGCCACAGCACCAGCTGAGCAAGCCTGGGGAGCTGAGGCAGGAATATGAAGCAGAGATTAGTAAGGTAAGTCTAAAAATACATGTAAAAACCATAAATGCTTCATATCCAGTTATTTGAATTGTTCCCACAAACAGCTGTAATGTTGTTTAATAAAGATATTTAAAAGGGCACTGCAGCTGCAAGAATATACTGGTCACTCCTGAATCATGAACTAAGTTGATGGAAGAGGAGAGATTTCTTTGTATTTGACATGAGGTGACATTTCTCAAGTTTTCTTTATCTGTACCTCCTACCTCACCTCTCAGTCAATGTACATGAAAGTAGCAAATGTAGAAATTTGGAACTGTTTGGGCTTTGGTTTTTTATTTGACTTTTTGATTTCCCTCCAAGTAAGAGACTGCAATTAGATAACCTTCAGTAATCAACATACAGCATTTTCTTTCTTCTTTTTTCACTCTGTTACCTGTGCTCATTTGAAAATCAGACAAGATTTTAAGGAATTCTCAGTTTTGCCTATTTAAGGATCATTCTTCCAATTCAGGAACAGTAGTATTAAGATTTAGAGTCAGAAAATACATGGGAATGCACGTTCCCTGAGAGCCCCTTGCTGGTGGTTACAGGAGCACATGAAGCAGAGGACTGGGGGGTGAATTTCCAAAGAAAGCTTTAGTCTTGAAGTACTTTGCTGTCCTCATGAAGTTGCTTATAACTGATCTCTCAGCACGTCTGCTGTAGGGAAGGCAGATTTAAAATTCTTGGCCTGCTGCTTTGGATTTTGTGTTTCAAGAGAGCAGGACTCTTGTAGAAGAGAGATGTGCTGTCTTTGGGATGTATAATGATAAAAGCACTTTGAGGACATGCTTTGGTCTAGTTGGCATGCAGCCTTAGAATGATTTCTAATCCCAGTTTCTCTGTAGATCCATGTATTTGGAGATCACAGTTTTTGTTACTAACACTAATGGAGTTGAACCTTGCAGGTGAGCAAGGTTAATGGTATAATCTTACAGAAACCAAAATGTTTGTCACTGTGGTCAAACTCCAGGCTCCACACATAATATCCATGTGGTTCTTACATCTTTGAGACTCGTGCAGTGAAGTACTGCTGTATTTTTGTGAACAGCAAATGGTTCACGTTTAAGGAGTGTCAGCTGAGAGGTTCTGGTGTAGTGTGGTCCTGCAGTAGTAACCAGGTGGATTTTTTAAAATATCTGGTTTAGGTGGAGGCAGAAAGGCGAGCGCACGAACAGGAGGAGAACAAGGCGAGTGAGGAATACATCCAGCGGCTGCTGGCGGAGGAGGAGGAGGAGCACAGGTTGGCAGAAGAGAGACGGAAGGAGATGGAGAAGCAGCTGAAGCAAGATGAAGAGCTGGCCTGGCAGCTCAATAACAGTCTGGTGAGTTAGGATCGAGGGGGACAGCAGCAAATGCCAATATAGTGCAAGCCACTCGGACTTCTCAGAGCAAATGTTAAAATTTGGAATAATGTAAATTTATTTGAGTTGTAGTTGGAAGCTGTTGTCACCCCCCAGTACTTTAAAGCCTTGATTGACCATTAATTTCTGAAAAACCAGTGGGAGGGTGAAGCCTGTGTAATACACACTTGAAATCCAGCATCCAGCATGTGTGCTGCATGTTTTCATTGTGAAACATTTAAAAACATTGATTTTCTGCTGCATGCTCCCTTTTGCTCATGATTTTAAAAATGCTTCTTTGGAAGAAATGAATATCTGTAGCCTGTACTGGAAGCAAGGAACGTACAGTGAAAATGTGCCTTACCTTTTGGAGGTTTTTTTTGTTGTATTTGGTTTGGTTAGTTGAATTTTTGCTACCCGGTGATAAAACCTGTGTACTTACTTGGGCAAAGCCTCCTGACCCTCAGTGCTAGATCCAGGAAGGTGTACGGAACAGGGAACATTTCTTTTTCCATAACCATCCATTACTCGCAGTTCTAAAATTCTTTGGACAAAAGTAACTAATTCTGCAGCAAAACCAAAGTAGTTCCCTGAGGTTTCCGCAGTTTGTGATGTGTTTTGTTATATCTAATGCTGTTTTTACTTGTCATGGAAGAATGAGGATTCCGAGGGACACGTGCTCGGCAGCCCGTCACCAGCACACGGCCTCTCCCTTCAGACATCCCCACTGAACTCGGGCAAGGCAAAGAACAAAACAAGCAACTCTGGAGACATTCAGAAGTAAGGCATTCAGCCAAGTGTTTCTTCTTTAATTATTGGCCTGTTTCAGTGTCCCTCTGCTCCATTTGCTTCTTTGGAATGCTATAGGCCAACTTCCCTAGATAACTGAGGACGAATGTGAAGTGTTGAGGGTTAAAACACGTGTTTGTAGGAGGAGAAGGGAAACACTTGCCCTTCTTGTCGTTTTTTGTTTGTCAGAATTAACCTGAAGATCTTGAATAATGCAAAGGACTGATAGTTCAAGGACAAACTGTTTAAAGGCGTATCCTTTTTTTTCCTTTTAAGGTATCTGTCTCCAAAGAATTATGGTATGGTGGGATCAGCATCGTTCTCTAGTACCACAGGAGGAGGCAGGAGCAACTCTGTCTCTGCGGTGAGTGGAATCATTTTGTAATAAATCTCAAAGTTAGTAATTATGGGATATTTTCCCCTTGGAATAGCGGATTCCAGTCCTCTATTCCTCTTGCAGATCAGCACTGGGCAGGTTATGTTGCCCTTTTTAAGCTGCCTTCAGTATTCATAATTCCCAGTTCTGGAGCCTGCTGGAAGAGGGTGCACCCCATCATTCCATGGCTGTCTGTCCGATCATTCCTGTAAGGCCTCAAAAGAAGATGAGCAGGCTTGCACAGTTGGTCTGAGTCACTGATAAGAGGGAAATGCTGCAGTTGTGGTTTCAGTTCTTTAGCTGGGCTGCTGCAGTTATTTTAAATATTTTCATTATTATTAAACAGGTATTTTTTAAAAAGAGAAATATCTGAGTTGCTATCCCAGAGCACTCAGGGGCAATGCAGCTATGAGAAGTGCATTTGGCATTTATTTACACCCATGGGCTTTTGATAAATTTATTTTATTAGTGGTGTCTCCCTTTTCTTCAGGGGACCAACAGCAATAAAGGCAGCAGTTCTGCGCTGCAGGATGAGCAAGAGGAAATGCCAACCCTGTCTCCACAGCTGACCAGTGTAAATAAAGATTCTGGTGCTAAGGATTCATTTTTGGAATCATGCATGAACTATTTCAGTGCCTCGGCTTCAGGTGAAACTGCCACTGTCAAGCAGGAAAAACCACCAGGACCAAATTGTTTAGAAGATGTAGTTCCCGATGCCCTTCATGGACCCACAGAAGGGGAAGGATCTAGAACAGTTCTTTTTAGATCCAAAGGAGAAGATGATGGAATTGAGTCAGACAGTGGCAATTTAACACATGTCCAAAGGATAAATCTTGAAAAGTCTGATGAAACTTGTACCTCTGTAGAGTTAGGAATGAATTGTGTGATGTCTGACAGCCAGACTGCATTGCATGATCTGGGGAAGGAGGCTGGACACTCAGATGTAGAGACACCAGAGAGGCCACAGAACTCTAAGGAGACTCCCAAAAGGAAGTTACTGGAGGCTCCAGCTGATGCCACGATTGACTTCTGCATGCTTGATAAGAGGAGAAGAACCTTTCCAGAAAGTGTAGAAGACCAAGGAGAGCAGATGTATGATTTTAACTTGCAAACACAAAGAGCGTTTGAGCAGCAGTTCTATGAAAGGCGTAGGCAGGAGGAGCAGGACAGGCTTCTGGCTCTGCAGCTACAGAAGGAGCTCAACAAGGAGGAAAGGACACTTAATCGACAGAAGGGCTCTCCAGACGAGTATCTTCTTCGCACCAAACCGCCTGTGTCTGTGAAAGACTCTTCTGCCAGAAAGGGAAGTTCCAAGGTGGCAAAAGACTCAAAGGGATCAAAAACACAGGCTGAAACCAATCACCACAAGACTCGGAAAGGCTCCTGCAATGAAAACTGGCAGTCCCCTGCCAGGGTCCGGGTGAAATCCCCCAGCATCAAGGAAGGAAAGGTTTTGAATTGTGTGGTTAATACCAGTGACACAAATGATATTTGTTCACTGCCTAAGAACAAGCAAAAGACAATCTTGCAGATGTTTAAAAGCCCTGTTGCAGAGTAGATCAGCAGAGCCATGGACATGTCGTGGAGTGGGAATGGGAACTGTGGTGATGTTCTCATCTGTTAGGCAAAGCTTCCCTAAGCAGTTTTGAGTTGTTGCTTTGGAGGGGAACCACTTTGGGCAGCAGTGCTGTGAGTTCTGAGTTTTAGTAGCATACACCACCGGAATGTAATATTTTTTAATTGTTCTTTCCTTGACTATTGTTTTGTAGCACTTGCAGCACTTCTTGCAGGACTCAGAGCATTTCTTATTTTCTAGCTTGCATTATATGGTTTGGAGTGTGAATACTGGTAGTGTTGGAAAAACAAGGATAACTGATGGTCTGCTCTTAAAATGAGAATCCGAAGCCTTTAATGGAAAAGATGTGCATTCTGTGGAGGAAACAAGTGACAAATGAGCCTGTATTCCCAGCTGGCTGTCAGCTCCAAGGTTGAAGCTTCCCTCAGCACAACCACTGTTCTGTAAATTGAAGCATGTTGCTGGAATTTAGGCTGTTTCTGGAATTGCATTGCTCACACACCCATTAACACGAGTGTAACCAGACAGCCACTCTTTCCCTCTCATATGCTAACCCCTCCCTCAGACAAAGAGGAAAGAAACAGGTTATTCTCCACTGCCAAAGCCAAGGGTCTGTCGTGGATGCCAAGGCTGTGGGCTCCCATTCACCTCTATTCAGAGAAATCCCTCCTCCAGATCCCATTTTCCCTGTTAAGAACAAGAGACTTTTGTTTTCTTACTGTTAATGTTCTGCTACTTTATTCTTGTACAACAGCGTTACTATATTTAATGCTGTTTAATTTTCATACTTAAACTGGTTTGAGTATGATTACAAAAATAGACCAGAAGTCAGTTATGATGGAGAACGTTAAAACAAAAGGAAAAAGCAACTGTAAACAAGTTGTCAGTAATGACAGAACTGTAATTAGAGGTTCACATAACTGCCCTGCCTGACTGTAACTGTTCCCCTCCATTTTTAGAGGCACTACCAAATACTGTTCCTGTTGTGTTTAAAACTAAAATAACTCAAAAAAATTTGTAATTTAGATGTGAAGGTGCTGAGGCCTGTAGGAAGTTGAGACTGGTGAAGAGGCAACCAGATCCTATTATGCAGGGGAATTTTTCTTGCGAATTGTTTTATCTGTTATTTTATGAAGCCACGTTTTGGCTTTTCTTTGCTTCTTCGAAGCTACTTTTGCACTGTCTATGTTTGAAATGGAGCCAAGTGCCAGCTGCAGTGCTGAAGGGTGTGTGCTAGTCACCAAAGTCAGCAAATGTTTGAGTTTTGTCCCTTTTTTGAACCCCACTTTAATTCTGTTCTGAGAGATTCCTAACAGACTTGTTTGTTCATCAGCATCTTCTGCTGGTTTAAGTTCTAAAAAATCAAATTTTATGGAAAGCATGACCAGCACACTGAGACAAAAATACTAATCGTTGGATTTTTTTTTTCCCCTGAAGTCTGCACATCTCTATCATTGTTTGGCTTCTCATAAATAAATTTTCTGTTCAGAGATGTTTTTTGAGAAAGTTACAACAGGTGACCAGTGACAAATCCTTCTATTTTTCTCCTGCTGCCTCAGCCATTGTTCTGGAAGCCTTCCTTCAATATGGGTCTGTTTTTCTTTAATCCTTACCGCAGTTGGGATTATTTTCTGTCTTACCCATGATGTCAAAAAAACTTAATTAAAGGGTTTTTTTTAAGGCAGAGCTACTGACTGTTTCCATGCTGGCGACCCTCAGCCTTTCCAGTCAGGGTAAGCCTGTAAAAAACAAACTCATTTTTCAAAGCAGATGAGGAGAGTGTTTATTTGCTGCCAGAACTCTTTAAGTTTATGCCTGAGAGACAGCTTTGGTACCTGGGGACTCCCCATGAATTAATTCCAGATGTTTAAGGGGTAGGGGAAGCATTAAGTGGGAAGAGGGCGAGGGAGAAGGGACAATTTCCCTTTCTGGCAGCACAGCACCTTGTGCAAGTGGCATGAAATCCCATCCTGGTACATGGATTGCTGCATTTCACACCAGCCTCATTCCCTTTTCGTCCACAAGCTGTTCCATGGATGCTTTTCCCTTTTAGTGTGTGACTGTGTCACTCTTTTATATAAGACTTGAGACATGCACTGAACTAATCCCGGTTAGAAGTTCAGTAAGGAGCGTGCTTGCACAGACTCACTTCCTTACCAGCAATCACAAATCCTGCTGCTGAGATTCCACAGAAAATCACAACAAAAATTACAAAATCTGCCATTTCAAAGGTCGAGATAGCTCACAAGTGTTTCTTCGGCTGTGTGTATATACACTGGAGGGGGCGTTAAAGGATCTGGGGGATATTTGTGTTTTTCCAGCTCACTGAGTATTGTCCTCAGTGCCAGAAGGGCCTCTTACCTAAGAATTAGTTTTTTAAGCAGAATGCTAAAAAAGCAGGACTAAAAATTGATTGTTAGATAAAACCCAAACTTAACTGCAAAATGTACAAAATGTCACCTACAGCAGCAGCCCTATCCGAGGTGGGGTGCTGCAAGCCCTCAGGTCCCCCAAATGATCCCATTCCTCACCACATCCATGGCACAATAATTCTCACCAGGCATAATTTGGCCTATTCTTTTAGATCTTCAATGCTAGAGGGTGGAATTTGGCCACTGCTGAATGGATTTTGGTTGTACCAGCAGCTTGTTTCTGACCCTGTGGTCCAGGAGCTTTGAAGCAGGTGAAATCAGCTTAGTTTTGCTGCTGTGTGTGAAGCAGGAGTCTGTATTTGGGGTGTCTGGCCTGGTGTAACGGTTCACTGCTGCTCACCTGCCTTCAGCCCTGGTGATTCGTTAGTCCTCTTTGTGAACAAGTTCAGCTCATCCCGGAAAAACAAATCAAGTGCCAAAACCCCAAATACTTTACAGGCTTGGTTGCTTCCCTGAGCACCAGAGATGGTGTGGGGATGGGAGGCAGGGAGGAAGACAGGGAACAGATGTACCTGTTTCCATGGCAGCGAGGTGTTAAATTATTAGAATTCTAGGGAAACCTCATCTTTCTGTGGTACGCACAGAGCTGACAAGTGTTACTGGCAAGGTGTTCAGCAGCAAGGCAGCCACATTCCTGCTGTGCTGGGAAACAGGAAATGAGTAAAACATTCCTGCCATTTCTCCAGGTGGCCTGGGGATGAGAAACACTTGGCCTCGTGGGTGGGGACAAATCCAGGGGTTTCCTCTTCTGGCTTTGTGACAGTGATGGCAGGGGTGCCCTGTCAGATGCAGACGAGCTGTTCCTTGACCACCACAGGTAGGTCTTGCCTCACAGAATTCCCGGATAGGCCAGGCTGGAAGGTACCACAGGCGGTCACTTGGTGCCACCTCCCTGCTCCAGCAGGGGCATCACAGGGCACAGATTGTGTCCAGATGGCTTTGGAATATCTCCA
>VYZQ01031959.1:29909-40957 GCA_013400655.1 Mystacornis crossleyi | reverse complement strand
TTTTTTTTTAAGCTGAAGTTCATTGTTTCTCTTGCAGGTTTTTCTAATCCAAAGTGTACCCAGAAACGGTGCACGGTCTGTAGTTTCACAATACAGATAATTTTACATAATCTGTAAAGAAGTCAAGTTTGTTGACAGTTCTAACTCTTATGGTTACTGCAGGTCAGTCTCACAGAACTCAAAATTCAATAAATCCCACTATTTTATTTTTTTTTTCGGTTGAGTAATTAGAATGTAGTTTGTTACAGTACAACTTAAACTTCAGGCTATAAAGAGACCTTGTTCGGGATATTTCGAGTATCCGCTGGGAATGTTGCCGAAGGTGCGGATCCTGGAGCGATCGGCAGCTCAGCACGAGGTGGTCGGAGGCTCTCCAGCACCTGCACTGTGGCCCTGCAGTATTTGGCATCCGAGAGTGACTTGGTTTGTGAACTCCGAGGAAGCGTTTGCTGTGCTTTGCTGTATCGCAGAACCCCTTTTGTCCTGTGCTGTCTGTTGTAAGCAACCCCGGCCGCGGCGGCTCCCGGCACGCGGGGAGCGATGGCCGCGGCGGCTTCTGCTGCTCGTGGGACCCGCCCGACCCCGTCACCGGCGCCAGCCGGGCGCGGCGGCAGCTCCGGTGTCTGTTTGGGAAGCTCTGTTACTGTTCTCAACACCGTGGAAACGATCGGGAGAAAGATTTGTACGTGTGTGTGTGTTTTGCTCCAGAAATAATAAAGGTGTCAGTGCTGTGGGGGAACTGGTGCTGGTTACAGTGACGGGAGCGCGGTGCGGCTGCCAAAGGGGCTTCGCAGCCACTTCCAGGGGCGGGGGACGGGCGGTTGTGGGAGGAAGAGGAGCGCGTGCGGCCGCGTCCCGTCCCGCGGGAATAACGCCGGGAAATCCCACGCGGCATTCACTCCCTCCCCGGGGCCGCCATCTTCCCGCGAGCGCCGGCGCCTCCCGGCGTGCCGCGCGCCGCCCCGCGCGCCTGCGCGGTGACGTCAGCTGCCGGGGCTATAAAAGCGCGGCGTGGGCGGCTGGACTCCCTTTCAGCGGGAGCGGCGCGGCGGAGCGCCATGGCGCCGGTGAGAGCGGGAGCGGGGCAGGCGGGGGGAGCCGTGGGACGGGTGAGGAGCCGGCGGCCGCCCCGGTGCGAGCGGGGCTTTCCCGGGAGGGCTTCGTGTGCGANGTCCCCCTTGGGTCGGATAAGAGTTTTTTACGGCGTGGTTCGTTAATGCTGGGGAATTTTTTGGTGTTCTAGCAGAAGGACAGAAAATCCAAAAAGTCAACGTGGAAGTTTTGCCTTGACCTGACCCATCCTGTGGAAGATGGGATCTTTGATTCCGGGAATTTTGTAAGTTGTGGTTTTGCTCATACTTGTGACGCATAGTATAATAAAAGCCTTAGTGCAGTAACTGAGTTGCAGTTGAAAAGCTACATTCTAAGTGAATTAAATCATCAGCTGTTCTTTAAAATACTGTCATTTAAAAAAATTTTTGTTTTATAGCATGCTTCATACCTGTCCATAAATAGAACTGTTTTGAATTAATTTCTGCTCTAGCACGGGGGTGAATTTTTATAATTGCATGCTCTAAAATATTATTACACTCTAAGTACTTCTCTCGGGACGTAAGTAAACGGTGGTTTTTAATATTGCTGCCTGACTAGGGTCCCTTCCCTAGTTCATACCTAGGGTGCCATTCCCTAGTGTTCTCTTTCTTTACTGTTGAAACAGGAACAGTTCCTAAAGGAGAAGGTTAAGGTCAATGGGAAGACTGGAAACTTGGGTAACACTGTTCACATTGAACGTCTGAAGAACAAGATCACAGTGACATCCGAGAAGCAGTTCTCTAAAAGGTTGGCATGGGTGTCATTCTGTTGTGTTCGTGGGGTTTGAACTGTGGGATGTTGAGGATAAAACCAGAGTCATTCAGCTTGGAAAAGATCTTCACGGTCATCGAGTCCAGCCATAAAACTGACACTGCCAAATCCACCACTAAACCGTGTCCCTTAAATGCACATTAATAATCAGTTCTTGCCTGCAAAGTGAATTCCAATTAGTGCACTTCTGATACTTGGAGAGGCGTTAGCTCTAACCTTCATAGCACTTGTAAATGTTAGTGAAACACGTAATTAAAACAGATTTATTAAAGCAGATATTTAAAAATCGCTTTTTAAAGCTCAAGACTTGATTGCTATTTAACGTTGACTCTAAGCATATTAATAGAGGTACTTTTTATAGGTCCTTAGAAGAGTATCAGGGGAAGATGGACCTTTAAAATAACACTGAATTAATGTCATGGATGGCTGATTATTTAATTAGTTGTGTTATAATGAATGTATGCGTGATGTGGGGTGTTGCAAACAAACCCTTTAAGGCAAATAAAGCCGTAAACTGTTTAGTTTGTTGGGACACTCAAGAGCTGAGTGCCGTGATGAGAGGTACAGATCTTTCCCTGCATCCCCCCTTCATTTGCTGATACAGGTGGAGCAGAATCTGTTATGTTAGACCAAGGTTTAGAACCACTTAACAATGCTTTCTGGTTACTGGCATTTTACTAGGTAGACAAATTAATAATAAATTCTTCCATATTTGTAGTGAAGATAAGCTTTTATTGCCTGTTATGCGTGAAAACTTTCTATTTCTGGGTATAATGACTGTGGTATTGCCCTGCTCAAGACATTGTCTTGGGTGGAGTGCCGTCAGCAGCAGGGGTTGTTCAGGGAGAAGCTTCTAACGTGACATTCCTGGTTTGCAGGTACCTGAAATACCTCACCAAGAAGTACCTCAAGAAGAACAACCTGCGGGACTGGCTCCGCGTTGTCGCGTCCGACAAGGAGACGTACGAGCTGCGCTACTTCCAGATCAGCCAGGATGAAGAGGGATCGGAGTCTGAGGAGTAGCTGAACCTTGGCTTTATGCTCAGTGCAGAGTACAAAAAGACCAGAACATCTATTTATAAGAACACTTTTAACTTATTGGTGAATAAAGATTTTGTACCCTGTTGGACAGAGCATGGTTGGTTTTCTAGTATTTTTGTTAAATTCTAATTAGAAAACAGCACGGGAATTGTTTGATTTGCAGCTTTCCTTCCACTGCCAGAAATCAGCTGTTCAGTTGGCACCAGTGAAAAGTCCCAGTAGGAAAAAACTGAGCCCTTTGCCCGGTACATGTGTAGGACAGTTTAATCAATTTTTAATCATATTGGTACAAATAGTTCTAGAGCTCGTTGTGACTGAAAGGACCAGCTCTTTCAGTGAATTTATGTGAAGGTAATGGCATAATATTTAACAGAAGTTTACTTTTAGTTAGTTTAGTTAAAAATAGGCTTGCAGATGCTAAATATTTTTTTGCTGTGTGCTTTACCTAATTCGCTAATCAGTTGTGGTATTCCTGTGTGTAACCACAAGCCAAACTGGAGGATAACAAAGATCCGATAGGTTTGTGTTAGATGGTTAAATAAGGAGGTGGAGACAAACCTTACTGCCAGCAACCAGCTAAAACACCATAAAGGAAGGAATGAGGTGTCCTTCTGTATTGACAGTGCCTGAATCCCATAAAATCCATACAGATGTTTCTCCTTTTACCATGTATTTTACGGTTCTTGTATTTGACTTCTGGGATTATTGCTTCAAAACAGGTATTTCTCTAGTACCAGTGGGGAGTTCTTCATTGAAACAAATTATTCTGTAACTATGAGCTAGTTCTTCATGTAATTCCAAGAGAGTGGTGTGTTTTCATTATGAAAAGAATATTTGTGAGACTGCAGGTGCAGTAACTTGCATGTGGATGCATTTCAGTGCCATGTAGTGTCCTCTCCATGTGATTACTCAGAATATTTCCTGAGGTTCCGCTGTGTTGGTGAGCCCTGGAATAAGTAATGCCCTATTTGTTCAATACCATAAACCAGGGATCCATCTAGACTCTGAGACCGACCTTTGTGCTTGAACAAGTCTGGTAGTTGAGGCTGAAGTGTGCCCACTAAATTATTTGATCTCCTGATGGTTTTTTAAAAATCTATTATATCAGCGTTGTTTTTACTGGCAAACCTCTGAGACAGATAATTTAGAGACTTGACAAAGCACAAAACAATGCATTGCAGTCAAATGATACCCACTTTTGCTACCTAAATCTAAATGAGAAGTACAGAAGGGGAAATGAATTTTGTCAACAGCCTTTTGGGTATCATTTGTCATTTCCCAGTGTGCTCGAGCAGCTGTTCCTGGCCCAGGGAGAGGAGAAGCAGCAGCAGTGGAGTAACAGCTACTTGTGCCATGTCTGTGTCACTGGTGGTTTTATTTTGCTGCTTCAGAGGTAGCAAAAGGAAGGGACCAGTGTGTGTAACGGCTGCAAGTCACAGTGTGTTAGACTTCTGATGCTTCAGCAGAAATAAAACAGCTCCTGCTCCAGTCTGGGCCCCTGGGTAGTGCTGCCATGGGATTTCTCATTGGAGGAAAACCAGGCAGTACTGAAGCAACAATTAAGGGTGATTTTGTTCTTTTTCTGAAAATCCCAAAGATTGCTAATGCCGTTACAAAACATTTACAGTATCAGTAATTAATACTGTATTGAACAAACCATGTTTTTCACAGTAAGGCTGCAAGTATTTGAAAAACTTGATCTTTTTTTTTTTTTGCCGCACGAAGTTAAGCAAAGGGCCTGACTTAACAGTTGTATTTCAAAACACAGCCCCACCTGGTGTTTCAGAGCTGTGCTTTTATGTGACAATATCTCCTTTACACCACACTGACACAGCAAACCTGTTCTGATTAAATGGAACAAGCACGAACAAAAATCGGAGCTAATGGGATCACGCTGCCTTGTTATCCTTCCTTTCAAAGCAGGCTGGCAGCCACGTGTGGGGTGGTACAGCCTAGCAGATACAGATTGTCACCAGTCAGAGGAAAACAAGGCCTGGGATTGCAAGCAAAGCAATTTATTTCACGGCTGGGTTTGGAGGAAAACTGCCAAAGTAGTGCTCCTGCTGGTTGTATTACTTGAGTTTAACTGCAGTGAGGATGGAGCACAGGAATTCCTTTTACCAGTGGTTGAAAATATTGTTAAACTCTGAGAAAGCAAAATTCCGATAACAACTGTGGATCTACAGTACTTAATAAATTTAGTAAAATTTTCCTTTAGATCCAGCCAGACATTTTTGGTTTGTCCCTATGATGCTGCCCAAGCTCCACAGGCAGTACCCCAGAGGTTTCCATCCTGAGTGTGGATGCTGTTACAGCCCTTGTGCAGGCAGGAGTTTTATCAGGTCGTGGTCCATATATGTGTTAGGCATAGAAACCACAAAAAGGGGATTTAAATTTAAATGGAGCTTCTACAGCAAGATTGTTAAAAGTTTAATGGACAAAAGTAGCAGTAGTCTACAAATGAGAAGCTGACCCCAGGCAATGCTTCAGAAAAATGGTGATTTTTCATAATTTTATGTATTTTTGCAGCTGAAGTGGCCAGGTGTGATGCAGGTGGCAGGCAGGAAACAGAGCCTGTTATTGTTCAAATGTAAATTTATGCAAATCACCCAGATTAGAGTTGAAGCAAGCTTTTAAAAAAGCCAGAGGTCAGTGTTTCTGTGATCATAGGCAGGGAATACCTCAGCCAGGTACCTGCTTTGCCAGTTGTTTCTTTCCAACAGAATCGGCTGTAAAATCACCCGTTCTGTTCATGTTAGTTTTGAAAGTTAAAAGATCCCAAACAGCTTGATCACGCACAGGATTGACTGTTGGAATTTTCCGTGTTTAGTGCTGGACAAGAGCCCAGCAAAGCCCTGCTCGGTGGAGGGCCGGGCTCTCCCCAGAGCTGCAGGGATGTGCTCCTGTGTCAGCCACGGGATGAAGCTGTTGGGGAAAAATAACGCACCCACAGCATGGAGACCTCGCAGGTGACAGGAGCTGCTGCCAGGCTCGGCAGCCACAGAAACGCCCCGGCCTCAGAGGATGCTCAGGGTGCTTTAGGATGCCAGAAGGGGTAAGTACGAAATCCAGCAGGAGTGAGTGCTCCAGGAGCACCACTTTGCCTCCACCCAGCTGAGAGCCCTGGTGCATCAAGCCAGTGGTTTAATTTGGGAAGAGGAATAATCGTTGCAAAGCACCAACTGCACTGGTAGCACAGCAGATGGGGCCAGGGCCAGCACCTGCCAGCTCAGGGCTCAGGAGGGCAATGGCACCATAACTCTTACAAGGCTTTGATACAGCCGAGATACTTACCTAAATATATTTTATAAATATATAAAAATAAAATATCAAGTATGTTCTTTCACCCTTTCTTTTTTCAGTGGTTTCCCCCTTCATTTCTCAAAAAAATGTTTTCACTGCTGTCTTCCAAATAAAATCAGTTTATGAGAGACATCCCACACATGTAAAATTCCAATGTCTGTCAAATAAGAAGAAACAGATTTTAAGCACAAATGGCTGTTGCCAGAGCAGCAGTAGCAGCACCACACAGGCTATTTATGTGTGAGCATACAGAGTTATTATTTTTCTGCACCGCCAGTCTTTTATCACTTTTGCTGCAGCAAAACTCTCACTGTCTTCTATTAAAAAAAGAGCAACAAACCCCACAGGGTTTCACCAATTTTAAGCATCACTAGCTAAGTTACTTCTGATGTACCTGTTTGCTTTCTGTCTGTTTGCCCTCCTGGCCAATAACCCCACCAGAAAACAGCTTCATTCAATATCCAGAAATAGTAAGATCAGAAATAAAGAGGTAAATAATAGCAGGAAATATCTGAAAAATGTGTTGTTTACAATATACTCAGCATGTGGCAGGTATTAAAGGAGATTCAGACTCAACATTGTCACATAACATCAGCACAAAGTAATTAGAAACAGAGAGGCCCGTGGAAAAATAAATACTCAATAATAGCCTGGATGTACCCAGCAGCAGGAAATGAGCTTCAGTGGTGAGGGGATCTGATTACACCAAATATAGACAAAAATAAAGAACAATTGTTTCTTTTTACAGGCAAAAACAAAGCAAAGGCTTCTTATTGGGCAGATCAGAAGGGATCAAGTTACCTCCTCATTTTGTATACATGTACGTGTAATATTTACATACACTCTGCATAGGTACCTATTCTATTTATCATTATGTGTTCAGAGGGCTCTGGGGCTGCCCCAGGTGTCCTGGTGGGGCTTGGCAGGGATTCCTGTCAGCACCATCCTACTGCAGCAGCTAAATCCACCCAGCCCGTGCTGCTGCCTCCGATATCCACCCCGCTGTCCTGCGGACACAGGAATAACTGAATTCCCGTGGCGTGTGCATTTTTGGCGGGGTGTGCATTTTTGGCAGAGTGCTGGCATGAAGCCCCTTTTAGGCTTGCCTTGGCTCTCTGGCTGCTATCTGAGCCCTAACTCACGCTGGAGCAATGCTGGGTGGGAGGAGTGGCCTGGGCTAACTGGGACAGTGGCTACAACATGCCCCAAATTGGATCCAGCTGGATCCCAGGAAGCCCTCATGGAGGAGATTGAGGGATTGTTTCCAAGAAGGGTTTCTGTGACCACTCTGAGCCTGGAAACTGCCCTGAGCAGCTTTTTGTACCTGAATCCCTTTGGTCTGGGCCCTAATAAACTCACAAAGCATTAAAGAGCCACCAGCCATGAAAGATTTTCCATTGCTCTCCAGCCATTCTGGATTTAAATGAGAAATTAAGAGAGAAAGGCTTTAATAGGTTATTAACTTTTTTTAAAATTAAATAGTTTAACATGTCCAGGCAGTTCAAACACCCCATCCCAGCAAGCATTAAAGCATGATTTAAGCCTCATGTTTGTTACACAGTTTTTGCTGTCAGGTTGGAGGTTTAGTAGGGATTTTAAATGGGAACATGGGACAACAGGATTTTTTTTCAGTGGCCCAGTGCCCACACAGTGGCTCGATCACCACACTAATGTTCCCTGCACACCAACAGGATTCTCTGAGCCCAACCTCCAGGTGCTAAAGCCAACAACAGCATCAGCATCTTCTTAATCCCTGGCACAGGGAGCAGGGAGAGGACAGAAGGCACTGAATAATAAACACAGCAAGGTGCACAAACAGCAGAATTGAAAGCAAATAGCTAAAACTCTTCAGTTTGATACAGTAAAATGCTTCTGGGAGCAGTGCTGCGACTGAGTCGGGCTGGGAGACCCCAGTTATCCCCCATTTCTCGTCCAGGGCAGATAAGGGAGTGTTCAGCCATCCCTGTTCCCAACCTGATAACATTTCCCAGCAAAACTGCATTCATCAGTCTTCCTCCTTCCTGCTCATTTAGAAATTATTTACACTGTTGGCAGATAAGGGTCCTGAGATAGGGGTAGTTTTGCTGACACAACAGGCTGGGAGCTGTAAAGCCTCTGTGCTTCTCCCCCAGCAGCTGTTTCAGGGTTCTTCCTCCTGCCCCAGCCTGCCATGCTGAGACCCCCGGGGGAGTAAAGACCCTTCCCATGGCCCCCAGCTGCAACGGGGCACAGTGTGGGGCTGGCAGGAATAACTAGCAGAGCCTGCGGGTGGGCAGCAAGGGGCAGCTGAACTGGGGTGAGGAGCCTGAAGCCCAAAGCAGGATAAATTGTCTGTTTATCTGTAAATATGTATAATTCCCAGGGGAAGTGCCTCTCAGAGGACAGGGCTCACAGCAGCAGGTGCTGACAGTGCTGCCCCATATCTGAGCTGGCTCTGAGTACTTGAGTTCCAAACTCCACCAGGATCTCTCCATAATTACACACTGGAACCATAGAAGTGTAACTGAGTATTCGGTGTCAATCCTGAGCACCAGGGACCGGGATGAGCTGGATGGCCTTGGAGGTTAGGGGAGAGAGGAAATCTGCTTATTCTCAGTGACTTCTGACCTTCAAACCCACCCTGGAAAGCTCAGGAGGGTTCTTTTCCTCTCCCCACAAACACAATAAAGAGGCACAAAGCAACCGCTGTTTTTGCAGGTGCAGAATTATCTGCTGGGAGAACAAGCTGCAGAGACTGTGACATAAAGCTGCGACTTTCCTGCTCACCTTTAGCAGAGAGCCTGTTTCTCACATCAGCCCAGAAACAAACAAACAAAAAAACAAAACCAAAACCCCCCAAAAAATTATTAAAAAAAAAAAAATCAAACCAGAAACCAGGCAAAACCCCGGGCTTTTGTTCCAGGATATTTTGGGGATCGTGTCTGTCAGTGCCATTGGCAGAGGTGCCTCCCTGCCCCAGCTCTGATGCTCTTTGCCAGGGCGGTATTGCTGGACCCAGTGCAGAAAGGACATTGTGCTGCTCTACACAAAACCTCTGGGGAGGTTTTTCCTTGCCGGTCAAGAAGCTGCTGCTGTTGCTTGCCTGATTGCCTGAATCCTCTGGGCCTTTTGTATTGCACACAGCCAAGTAAAAAGCGTTATGATTATAGAAATGTTTATGTCTGCTGTCCTGAGCTTTGCTAGGCCCCAGAAGCAGCTGAGATGCCCAATTCCCTTTAAAACAAATGGCACTCCTGTGCCAGCCCTTTCAAGATAGTTTTACAGATAGACTTTAGAGATATGAGCTCCAAAAATGAGTCTTCCAAAGTGGCTACATCCAGCACAGTTACTCAAAGATACGAGGGAAGATACAAGTGAGAAGCTGTGCTGACGTTAGGCCAGGAGTGGGCTGACAGAGGGATGAGCGAACGTGGGGTGCAGTCAAGGTCCTTCCCAGTTTGCCCATTTTTGACAGATTTGCTTGCAGGGAAATACCTTGCTGAAACCCAAGGGCTGCTGCAACAGCCCATCAGTCCTGGTCTGGGCTGAGAATGGAGCAAGGTGGTGGAGAACTGGTCACAAACACCCCGTGAACTCTTGCTGAAGTGCTAGAGTGAAAATTACCGAAGCAATGCACTTGGAGAGCTGCAGTGGGCAATGCACACGAGGCAGCAGGGACTGTTCATTCATTTTTTACCCAATACCTGGGACAGCTTTGTCGTTTATTCTTTTAATTCAAAATTCGCTGCACGAGCTTTTATCTGGACTGGGAAGTAGAGGTTAAGCAACGCTGCACTGATTTTTCATAAAACTTCCCCAGGGTGTGACAATGTATCAGATCCATTTCTCATGTCAGGGGGTGATAAGAGAAGAGCTTGCTTCCAAAATGGAGAACACAGCAGCAAACTCCATCCTAGCTGCACAGGGGAAAGACCAAGGCAGAAGATCATATTTTGCCCCAAATAGCTGTAGCCATGTTCTGCCCAGGACCCCCCACTGCAGGCAGGACATGACCCAAAGGGCCCAACTCCAGCCTGGCCTGGCAGCAGCAGCCAGGGGCTGATGGTCCAGGCTGGGTTGCGTGAATCGGGATTATTTTACATCCTATCACACAGTCTTGAAAATAATTGGAAATTTGAGTTGAGTAATTAGAAGTTGTAAGGTGAATCCAGGATTATGGAAAAGAGTTGCTTGCCCAGCTGGTGCACAACGTTCCAGCTGGAGCACAATGCACTTTTGCAGCTGCATTCATTATCCATAACCAATTTTACAAATTTTACATTTCCCTGGGTATTTTTCTCAGTGAACTTCAAGAATCAGCATATTGGCATGCGCAGGCACATCCACATCCCCTTGTACTTCCAGATTCCTCCTTTGCTCTTATTTCTAAGGCAGTGCATTGATGTCACCATTTAGGTACTATTTACAATACCTTGAAGACCAAATATTGAAGCTAAAATCCTTCAAGACCCTATTATTAATGAGGCCATGTTTCGATTCATTGCGGATGCAAAATAACAGCCAAATAGGCAAGTGAGAAGCAGAGCTGGGATGCAAGTCAGCATCCACATCATGGGATGTGGGGGCTATTGGCTCTGACAGTCCTGGCTGACCCAGGCAGAACCACAATTACCTCATGCCAAGCCTTTAAAAACCTGGAATCATATGAAAGAGATGATAAATAGGAAAGCTAGATCCCAAGTGAGGTTGGCAACTTGTAGTCTAGATATGAAGAAAACGCTCACTGAGGATAAGCTGGTGGGATGCTCCAACTCGCTGAAGGAGCTGCCCAAAATTGTTACATTCATGGGAAAGCACACACTGGCACAGCCCAGGAGCAAACAGTGGATCTCCAGGAACAA
>VYZQ01031959.1:0-21557 GCA_013400655.1 Mystacornis crossleyi | reverse complement strand
TCCACACCACAGAAAGTAAAGTCACACATTATGTGTTGACAGGAGCTAATTAGTTCCACAAATACACCCTCCTTCTGAAGATACCCTAAATGATTAGTGATTTTTCATAGCTTAATGGTTTTGACAGGCTTTTCAAAATGATGGAAATCTGTTTAACTAAGGAGTAAATACATTTGTGCAGATCTCAGGACAGAAGGGTGAGGATGCATCCTCAAGATGAACTCCTCTGCAAACTCGGACCCTGAAAGTTCCAGAACCCATCAAGTAACAATAAAGGAGTAAATAATAAAAGTAATAATCCATAGAGCAAAATGCTGCATTTCCTCTCTGTAACAGCCCTGGTGCCCAGCTTGCTGTGCCACGGTAGCTGAGCATGATTTCTGCTAAACACACATCTCTCCCTCCTTAGGTATCACACACCATGACGTTCTCTCCAAATCATTTTCCCTGAGCATTGCTTAGCAACTAATTTCTGGTTATCTAACTCCAAGCAGTTCATCCTAATGACCATGCTGGGTTTTTCTTTTTCTTTCTTCCTTTTTTCTTTTCAGCTCTTCCCATGCTGTTTCTTCCAGTAAGGAACTGCAAGTGGCAGAAATTCGAGAGTTCTGGGCAGGGAAGGACATGCTGTCTGCTCTCCTTGCTCTGAGTGGGGACCTGCAGGATGCTCCTGGCAGCCAGCACAGCTCTCGTGGCCCAAAGGGCCCCACACTCCTTTAAGGCACTTTGTCTGCATCATTCCATCCTGAACTATCCAACCCTTTTTATCCTTCTTAAAAATTCTTTGAGCACTAAATGCCAAAATATCTCACTCACTTGCTGGTGGACTCATGGGTTGTGAAATGAGATTGCTCTGGCTGATGTCCCCACAGAGGCCCAGGCACTGGGAGAGTCACCCAGTGGAGCAGGCAGCAGGTCTGCCTCCTCTGAGGAAGGTCTGCATTATAGGCTTCTACATTCTTCCATTCTATACCAGGCATTAATTAATGTGCACATGCAAATTGTGCTGGGGAACTGTGTGAGGAGAGAGTGTCATCCAAAACAGAAGGAAAAGTAGGAGACGTCTCTAATTACATGCATTTATTCCATCGAAGTGTGCTTCTGGTCAGATCATTAACTGCAGAGCACCACTCGGAGTGCAATCTAACATTTGGAGGAGTCAAACATCTCATGCCTTCTCGTGCCAGACGAATATTTCAGCTCCTGCATCAATCTCTCTTTCACCTTTCTCATCAGCACCACAGTGACGAGTCCCTTTTCATGGCTTGTAGCATCTTGCCAGTTTCCTCAGGCAGAAAATGTCCCTTTCTGAGTCACTGCAGAATTTCTCAGGCTGCAGAGCAGCCAAAGCCTTCCCCCCGCTTTCGAACTTGCTGTACGATTTGACAAAATCTTTGCCCCAGCCTGAGGACAGAACTGCAGCCCCACAAACAGCCCAAACATCACGGAATGCCTGCTAAACGCT
Organism: Mystacornis crossleyi; assembly: GCA_013400655.1. Classification (NCBI taxonomy): domain Eukaryota; kingdom Metazoa; phylum Chordata; class Aves; order Passeriformes; family Timaliidae; genus Mystacornis; species Mystacornis crossleyi. The sequence continues at coordinate 20,092 of VYZQ01031959.1, read as the reverse complement.
GTGCTTTGCAAGCTACAGGTGAATTTATCTACATGCTTCTGGTCAGAGGTATCTGCACAGGTCAAGGCAGGTTGTGAGGGCTGTGACCACCACAAGGTGATGGACATCTCACTTAGTGGCTGCAGGTGTGAAGGACGCAATTGTGGCTCCAGACAGATGAAATGTTGCATTTCAGGGTGGCTCTATGGTCCTCTGAAACAGATCATCTCCATCCTGAAGCTCAGGGTTTACACAGAAACCCACCCGTAAAATTCTGTTTCACTGGGACCAACAGATTAAAACAAACTCTACTTATTTTAGGATGACCCTGCCTAAAACTCTCAGGGATGTGGTAGAGGAAGCCTGACTTTCCTGGGCAGGAATGTTGTGGTATCAAGCAAGCAAGGGCTATGCCAGACTATGCCAGCACTTCCATCCTGCCCAGTCTGTGTGACCTGCTCCAGCCTGGGCAGCCTCAGCATCCCAGGGGAGCCTGTACTGTGCAATAGTGGTTTTTTAGTGTAAACCCAGTGGCACACAGCTGATAAAATAACCCTGGGAGATTCCACAGAGCCCAGCACCGCAGGACTGGAGTGATGAAAGCTGGAGATTTCCTTCCTGTGCGTGATTTGGCTCCACTGTGGCACAAAAATTGGGGCCTAACATGGAAAGGAGGGTGAGGGGACTTGGCAGGTCACACTCCAGCACTGGCACCTGCTGCTCCTTCCCTGCCCAGCCTTGACCTGCAGCATGCTTTAGAGAGGAATGATTCCTAGGCAGGATCTGCGGCCTACTGGCTGTGCAATCTGAGGCAAATGACTTGGGTTTTCCTGTTTCAAATGCACCAGTTTCTTGTATATATCAGAGATATTTTGAAGATGATGGTAAGAGAAAGGACCCTTGAGGAATATGAGTTTGGTATCCACTTCCCACTAATACTTAAGTATAGCTGACATCTGGAGAGAGCAGAACAGAGGCAAACAGCTAAAATTTATCTAAAATTATGCCTTTCTCTTTTAAATGCATCCTTCCTTGGTTTGGGGGGATTTTTGTGCGGATACCTTGCAGCAGTGCCCACATCACCCTGGCTGGCAGCAAGCAGAGGGTCACAGCCTGTTCTGGGCCACAAACACCAGCCCCTAGAGAAGGAGGCCAAATTACGGGTCAAAAGCTGCAGCCATTTGGTGAGTAGCTGCAGTTTGTGGTTATTTCAGCTAATAAAATTGCAGTCCTCTCAATGACTGGTCCAAAAATAGGTTACAATTTTGGAGAGAGACAAAAAGCACTCACGCTTCTCCTGGGGTCGTTCCCTGCCCTGCAGCTTCACTCTGCTTTCCAAAATAAGGAGCTTTGCCGTCAATGCATGGCTGCAAAAGCTCGGCTGGAAGGTAATTAGGGCAGGACATAAATATGCATGGTGGCCGTCGGTCCCCTGCCGCCAGGGGCATCTTGGGACAACACATCTTTCAGCACAAAAATATTGCTGCAATCGCTCAGATCTGCAGCTTAATGTAATAACTTCTCTCTCGGGCAGGGCAGAGCACCGGCAGATGTGCAGCAGCTAAATGGATTTTGCAGCCTGCACCAGCCACCGAAACAGCCCAAGGGAAAGCACAGTTCCCTCCAGCACCGGGGGAGTGCAGGGACGGTGGCAGAGCCCAGTCTGGGCAGCTGGAGTGGCACAGGGAGCAGCAGTGATCCCACTCCTTTGACCCCACACCCTCTAGATGGGGTGCCCTGCCCCTTTCAAGGCAGGAATTGCCTCTCTTTTACATCCTCCTCTGCTCTCTGGCAGAAAAAGTATAGTGGAAATGCCTTACCCTGATGAATTTATTTTACATTTCTGCAAATTGAGTGAATTCCAGCAGGATGAAGAGCATGAAACAAACCCTGAGCACAGAGGATATTTCAGCATCACAGGATTTCCTGTGTGTCAAGACCCCAAACACAGACCCTGCACCCTCACAGCTACCCCTGGAAGCAGGCAGTGCAACACCCAGCCCTGTGTTTCACCCTTCTCATTGCCTCAGGCTTGAGAGGGCTCAGCCAATTTAAGGTCAGGAAAGCATTTAATGCAAGGGAAGAGTATCTTAAAGAGACTCTGAAAATATTAGCAACAGCATTATCCAAAAATGTTATATTCATTACCTGATTAAATCATTCAACAGTGTAATAATTTATTTTAAATGTTAGCTGTAGCACACTGCCTAGGTTGCCAAGTCAATACATCTTTCCCAGTCTCAAAAAAACCCTTTCTACAGTAGATATTGGCACCAGCACAGAACTCAAGACTGATAATGCAGCTGTTAAGGGATTCCCCATGGACAGCCCATCCCTGAGAGTGTTCAAGGCCAGGTTGGACGGGGCTCTGAGCCACTTGGTGCAGCGGAAGGTGTCCCTGCCCATGGCAGGGGGGTGGAATGAGATGTTCTTTAAGGTTTCTTCCAACCCAAACCATTCTGAGTCTATGTTCCATCCCCTCTCAACACCATCCAGCTTTTGCATTTTAACTGGGGCCCATCAGCACACGAGACTTGTGTGTTTCACTCCTGATGTTCAAAGCAGGCACTTCTCAGCCACATCATTGGAAAGGGAACCTGGAAGCTGCCAGTATTTCTAGAGACACTGGAATGAGCAGAGGTGGATGGAGAGGGCAAAGAGCTACATCCCATGGGAAAAAAGCTAAGCAAGATCAGGAACAGCAACAGAATAATGACACGTAAAACTACATTTCAAGCCAGTGTAGGGCACTAAGTAGAGAAGACACACTTCGGATTGTGAACAAGAACCTCTCCCATCTCCTCCTCGTGTTTTTCTCTAATAAAACTGTTTTTCTGAGCACTGCAGAGGTTACAAGCACAGCCACACTTCAATACAAGTCCCTCACCAATCCAGGCACAGAGGGGCTACTTGCCAGCCAGTTTTTCAGGTCCCTTTGTGACTCTAATTAAAGCTTTCCAATTTTTTTATGTGAGAAGCAGAGCTGCTAATTAACTGCTGAAAATTATACTGAGGATCCAGTATCTGCTGTGCATCTACCTCAGTGCTCATCAGTTTCCCAGGGTGAGGGAGGGGTGGAGCAGCAGCAGAGATATAGAGGGGATGGGGAAAAGAAAATCCAGCTACTTTTGTAAACAGTGGTAGATTGGGAATGCCTTTAACCTGAATTTCACATGAAGGAATAATAAAAAAGAATACATACACATATATATATGTATGTATATATGTATATACAAGTTGGATATCTAAAGTAGAGTGCCAACCCACCAAGCACTATCCTCTCTTTGCATCTTTTCAAATGTACAGGAGACCATTTCAATTTTTCCTGATTCCCCTGCAACTCTTTTTCATAAAAATGAATTAGGAAAAAAAAAATCAGATGTTAAAAGCACTTTTAGTTCCCTGCTCCTTCAATCTGTGACAGGTCCTGACATGGAAGAAGAGAAGAATACTTGTTTAAATGAAACTTTATATGATGTGAGACCTATCCTGTTTGCAAGTAATCCTGAAATCCTGTGACTAGGAGTCTTTATTTCTGGTTCAGGGGATTATTTAGTGACAAGATACCTGTGGGAGTATAGGAAACACCCCCAAAATCCCTGTGGAGCACAGGACAACGCGCAATGGCAACTAGCCCCTCAGAACATACTGCATTTATAAGATTTGTGTTAATTTATCATCTTGAATGGACCTGGCCACCAGGAGAGGATGAGGTCAGGAGGTAGCTAATAGCACATGAAGAGCTGTTGCTTGAGGAGCATTTCAGGGAGAGCTGCAGCCAGGCTGAGGGATGGTTTTAATTATAATACAACCTAAAAAGGCTTTTCTTGATGAAATGCCAAAAGTAGGAGCACTAGAGAATGAAGCAAGTGATTTGGGTGAGATGTCTAACCAATGGAAATGATTTAATGAATTGCCCTTAAACCAGCAACGGAGCTACTGAGACGTTTTGCAGATATCAGCAGAAAAGATGATTGCACTAAAGTCCTGGTTTTTCTTTTCCCCTGGCTCTGATGGCCCTTCTGGAAATGCCTGTGCAGCCTCCCCTGCAGCCTGAAGAACCAGAGCTACCAATAGACCACCTCCTTGTCCCTTGGACAGGAGCCGCTGCTGGGCAGGTTGATCCTTGCTGCCAGCCTCAAGCCTTCTCCTCAGAAGATGTTTCCTGGTGCTGCTTGTGGGTACGTTTCACAGGAGCTTTGAACAACAAAAATTAGAAAATCTGACAATGGCTAATAAATAACATCTGCCTGAGCAGGAACATGATCAGTCCACTGCACCCCTCCGTAACTCCAAGAGAAACCCAGCTCAGTCCGTGTGGGGACACTTGCTGTGGGTCCTCCTCCAGGAATCCAGAGCTTCAGGATGGTCTTCCGAAGCCAAAGAAAGCCTTTTCCTACTCACGGCTTAGCTGGAGGGATTGAACACTGATCAGCTGGCTTCAGCTCTGGTTGCCGAGCTGTTACATGTTGTTTATGCTTTGCCCACTAAGTGGAGCTGGGGACTCTCCCATCCTTCCCCTCCCGGGATGGTGGCAATGGTTTCTTTCCGTCCCTGGGCCAAGGGACAGGTCATCTGCTGGCGGCATGGCTGCAGTTCTCACAGACCCACGGGTGATGCCACATCACTCAAGTTTTAGGTCTTCCCCCTGTTTCTACCGAGAGATTGAGTTTTTGAAGCCAACCGAAGTAGCCTCGTGCAGGACAGAAGCGTCCACACCTTCAGAAGGTGAGGGATGACAGAACTTCCTCCTCCAGCACTTTCCTGCTTCAGCTTTTTTTCACAAATTCCACTAATTCACCTCTCCATTATCTACAGGTACGGATAGAAACGTCTATTAACACAGAGAGTTTTCACGAACCTCCTCATAACGTGGTCCCCTGATGTGTTTTTTACACCTCTTTTATATAAACCACCTAAAAATACCAACAGATGATACAGCAGGTCGGCAACAAAAATATTCCTATCATCTGCCATGAAGATCAATTCAGCCATTAATAAAAACTACTTGTTTTGCTAGAGACCATCCAACACCTGTACAAGTTTATACATCCCCAGCAAAAATTCCCTGGGAATCTGGGAAAGCAGCTGACGATGGATGAATTCATCCATGCGCCACCACCTTTCCTGCTGCCAAAGATCACGTCAGAAATAACCTCAGAGGAGAACAGAGCACGTCTCTAGGGAAGATAGAGGACGTGGAAGTAAACCAGGGTAAAATTACAGCTTTACAAAACTCATTGCATTACCCTGCAATGGAAAGATAATTAGGAAATTGGCTTTGTACTAATGATTCATATCTAGCTGGGCAGGAGCTACGCCAGGAACACGACTTTAATTCAACATAATACTGCAGTCCAAAACATGCTTTGCAATATTTTTATGCCAAGATCCTTCCAGTGCTGCTGCCTCTCCTCTCCCATCCCTTCTCCCCAAAACACTGTCCCAGACAAGGACATTTGGAGACAACCTGCACATCCCAAATAGCAGCTAATTGTCCTTAATGCTCTTGCAATGAGGCAGGTTCAATCTGAAATTGCTGGGCTGTTGGGATTATTTTCCATGAACCTGATTATGATTTCTGAGAGTCAAATTATTACAATATGATCTTCTAATTGGTGAGGCTGGATAAAATCCATGAGATCACTGAAACCTTATCCTGAGACTGGTACACATGGTGTTCGTACCAGGAACAGTCTTTAAAAAAAACCAAAAACACCTCTGAATGTCACATTCTTGGAAGTCAAGATTTTAGGATATGTTCAGGCCTTCCTATTCAACTATAACAAACTTTTCCCTGTGTTAAAGGAAATTATTCCATTCAAACTATGTCAGCACATTGTCAGTGTTGACTGAAATAACCATAACTTGCAAAAACAGAGGTTTTATGCAGCATATATATAAAGGTTGCCTGTGCAAGGGTTTTTCTTTGCAGACAAAATATTTGCCTGACAAAAATTTACAGTTTCTCATGGAAGCATTATCCATGGAAACCATGTTACTGATATGCAAAGAGACACAAATGTCACCCACCCCTGCACAATAACCTGTGCATGAGGAGTAGATTCACATACAGTTCTTCAGTTTGTGAAAAAGTCTACAAGTTTTTCAGTGATCACCCTACATTTATGTGGCAAACAATGAGTTCTCTTTAGTGTGTAATTAATGTAATTAATATAGAAGTATTTAATGAATGGTTGATTTAATCTTTCCCCTTTTTGCATCCCAGACTTTGGAGTAACTCAGTATCTCTACCAAATTTATAATGGAAGCTCCTTCCTGAATAGTGGCCTTGAGGCACAAGAATATACTGAATATTATGTACTTACATAAACGAAAATGAGGAATACCCTATTAGTCAACTCCTTTTAATCTAAGAAAAAAGGATTTCATAGCATGAAAAATTTTCTAATATATTGAACCATATTGCTATTATTGCTTTATTGCCTGTTATCACAGGGCTCTTATCAGCACATCCTCTTGGTAAATGAATAAACCCTTTCACAACACAGCTCTGGCGCAAATGCTGACCGTGGGATGGGACAATGGAGACGGGGGTGGGCTCCAGGGGAGACAGAGGATGCCTGTCCTGCCCCTGAGGGACCCACCAGCAGGCACTCAGCCGTGTGGGCAGCACTGCTGTCCCTGGAAGCTTTGCACAAAGCAAAGATTTGGTGATTTAAAGTCAAACAGGACCACGTCCAACTCCCAAACCCTTCCCCTGCCCATTCCAGCCAAAACCACGTCAAGAGCTGGTGCAACACCAACCATTGCTGGGGGAGACAGAGGAGACCCCCAGTGCTGGTTCTGCTCTCGGGCACCTGTGGGGCTCCAGGGCTGCTGCAGAGATGCACCAGTAATTCACTGGCTAGAATTTGCCTTTGAGGGATTATTTCGGTGAGTGTCTCACTCCAGAGAGGACTTCACACATTACTGAGTTAAAACACTTAATAAACCCTGACGAGAGTGTCACAGTATGCAAATGCACTGCTGGTGGGGGTGGGCTGTAATTTGGTGAATATATGTGAGAAAGAAACAGTTGCTGACCCTTCCAAGATGCCTGAGGGGGATCCTCCCAGTTAAATCTCTGCCTCTTTCACTCATACGTATAAAACCGTAACGCAAGTCTAAACTTTCACCTTGAAGCCAGTTCCGTGCCAAGTGACTGAAAAATCACTTCACTGCATCAGTTTCCTAATTATTTACAGGCAGACTGGTGCTACCTTTCCTGTTAGATAGGGTTCCCATAGCAACATTACTTTTATCACATAAGAGGATTTACCAGATTAAAACAGACGCCTTCAGGTAATTAAAATACATGCAATTTCTTTGTTATTTACATTTCTGCTAGTGAAGAACCACAATACTCAATTCAAACCAGGATGTTGAGGATCTTTGCAACCAAACAAACAAGAAATAAAGCTGTCAGTGTTTGTCTAGTACAAAATGGGGACATGCCAGCTGCAGAAGGCATTGCACACAAAAAGCCTCCCAGTTTGGAGCATGCCATGCTGAGAAGAGCAGACTGTGCAACCTGGTATTTGCATTTGGAGACGGTGCCAGAAGGTTGGGATGAATGGCCTGGTTTATTTTCTGGAGAGTGAGTTTTCAAGAGAAGACATAATGCTTTGGATGTGCAAGAGCCTTAACCCTGGTGTTCTGGGCTGAATGATGGTGAGGGGTGGATTTGAAGGTGGTCAGCTCTTTCCCAGGCGGTTTCAGCTGGACATGGCATTTGCCACCTCTGCCTTGCAAGGTGTCAGACCTCCAAGCTTATGAGAGACCGTGCAAAACTCATTCTTCCCAAAGCTGCAAAATTTGAGTTCCCATTACAAGAGCTCAAGGATCAAAACCAATGTGTCCAATCATTTCCATCTTCCTCCAAGGGGTTTGCAGTTTGGGTTTTGGTTTGCCCCTTTAGCACTTCCAGAGGCTCTCTCCCAGCTTTACATTTGTGCTGCTCCTGGATGCCCCAGCCGGTTGCAGGTGACACAGGATTCAATATCTCCTGTAAGGTGATGGGGACTGGAGCAGCTCTGGGAACTCTACCACTGGAGTTGGAGCAAAAAATAAAACAGCAGGGAAAGTCAGATCTGGAAAAAAACAGCCTTTCTTTGGGAAATGAAGGGCATTTTGCACAGGGGATGTGCTTCTGCTGATGCTGTGGCCATCAGGTAAAACTGGGAGGTTGGAAGCAAGTGTTTGTGCCTCTCCTGAGGAACAGAGGCTCCAGCCAGTGAAAGCACGTTGGTTAGAGGGCTGAATGAACCCGCACATCAGTAACAGTGAAGACAGGTCATCCAGAAAGCTGAATCTCAAGCTGCTGCACTGTGAAACTACATCCCACACCACAGTATATTTGCATGGCTTCCAGTAAACTGAACTGCAGAAAGTCCCTCTAGAATTAAATCTGTCATCGGTGTATTTTAAGATATTTGTTTCTAATTAATGTACAATCTGAGTGACTGCTATGGAAAGTTTTCGTGTTTGAAAGTATTGGGAGTATTAAATTCAATGTTGTTCTTCACTGTGTGCTGAAGTGCACCACTTATTTACTCTGCAGCTGAAGTCTGGAGGAGTGAGGACTCAAATCACTCCATGTAGGAGGCAGCTTCAACTTCAACAGCAGAGGCAGTTCAGACTTCCAGCCTTCTTCATCCCTACTTTGAGAGTTTCAGCAGGAACTTAGTGCATGTTGTCTGACCCTTGGCAAGCCTCGACTCCTCCCAGCAGCTGCCTCTGCACAGATCAGAGGTGGATGAAAGCATAAGGACATTTAAATGCAGACAAGGGTGTCCCCGTGGTTTTCTCTGAGTCTCGTAACAGTTTCTCACGGGGATGAGCAGAACAGCTCACCCCTCCAGAAGTGAGATTTGCCGTGCTCACAATCCACACAGACCCATCACACCGAGTCACATTTCAAGCTTCTTTGCCAGACATTATAACTAGGAACTTTTTCCTGAAGTTACAAAAGAGCAAAGTTCCATTATTTGGTGTTAAACACCATGTCCAGCCTTGCATGACACAGAACTGCAATTAAAACCTGACTGCTCTGATGACAGGCAGAAGAGAGTAACTTGCAGCTGGAACTACACCAGGCCGTGGAAGTGCAGTTTAGCCCCTGGAAATCCGTTTTAGCCCCTGGAAGGCCAATCTAATGCTGTCACAGATATTTCCATTGCAAATGGCTCGTGAAGCCCATATGTGACATCGCTGTGGCCTTGCAGTGTTCTATTAATTGTCCTGGCAGGTCTTCAAAAAGATACATTTGTTTTCAGGAAGATGAAATGGAAATAAATTTTAGTGAAAAATGAGTGCAGAAGTGATTACACAGAAGGAAATTAAACCAATACTGTTATGTCTGGCAGGTCTCCACCCTTTGAATAAGCTGGTTAACTCTTGATTAAAAAACCCACAAAGAACTGGAAGACAGGACAGTGCCCATAAAGCAAAGCTGTAAACCCAGCCAACCACCTTCACTCCTCAGGGAAAAATGTTGATTTGGGGTTATTTGGAGCAGATTTAGGTACTACCATGGAGTTTTAATGATGCTGACCACTGAAGAGTGGCCCAACGGGCTGCTCAGCATCTCCTTGTGAGGGCCTTGGGTTTGCACTGACTGAACTCTACGTGCTGAATCACCCATTCCTGAGTGCTGCAGACTAAATCAAGCACCAAAGCAATTGCCTCACGTGGAGAGATGGCAGCCCACAGGCTGAGATGACCATCTGAACTCATCAGAGATTTCTGAATTAACAGAAAGGGATGTGATGTTGCATTTGGAGGATGATGTGGATGTTCAGTTCCTCATTGCTGTAAGAGCTGTGGCTCATCCATAAATGCTCTGAGCAGGCTCTGACAACTTTTCACTGCCTTACAGCATTATCACACAAATGCCCAGTAGCTCCAACCTGTAGATGTGACAAAAATTATGTATTCCTGCAGTCTTTGAGTGCAGGATGCTCACAGACCCACTCACAGAAGTGGTGGTCTCTGCTCTGGATGGTAAATTAATCAGCTCCTGAGCTCTGAATCTTTTCTAGTTGCCCCTAAAGCATTCATCTACCTGAGGGCTCTACCTTATCAATCTTTACAACACAAACATTACCTTCTTGCATTTATTTGGATTAAAACTGCAAACCACTTATTTTCTAGGTTAAATTTTAGTATAAACTTTCAAACCCCACTGTGAGAACTCCCCATTCCCTGCTGTGCAGCCAAGCAGCAGCCACTAATGCTGCTGGCACACGCTCTTGCCAGACTACACCTAATCACTGCCCGCTGAGCCACGGCACAGATACAAAAGCAGGAATTAACAGAGCTGTTGTAGATCACAAGTATGATCAGCTGGGAACTTTCTGAGAACAGCAGCTGGAGAATGTGCCATTGTCGGTGATTTTGGAAGGGCAGGTGCCTGTGCTCTGGTGGTCCTTCAGCAGTGCTTCACCACTGCCCAGGTGGTCTTTGGACTTCAGTCCAGTTTGCCCCAAGGGTTGCTCCCAGCCCTATCACCAGATTCATCTCTGCTTGGGCAAAGAGTGATGTAGACTCACAGAATCCTCTAGGCTGGAACTTAGGGTCACTGAGTCCAACCATAAATCTAACACTGCCAAGTCCACCAGCTTCAGGGTGGTTTCACATCATAACACGACAAGATGTGGCTGCCTGAAAGGTTCCTGCCTGGTCTAAGACCTCATTCAGCTCCTCCACAGCCAGCAAGGGTTGGAAGCACTTCATGGGGACAATGCGTCTCACCTGCCCCAGACATCTGTTCCGAACCCCAGGGATCTTCACAGAAGTATCTTGGATTAGACATGACTCATGGAGTGATTCATGTACCTGTGACTCAGCTTTCAATTGATTGTTGTGGTCATAGCCCAGCTTGTAAAATCTAATGTGAAGGTCATTAGGATGAAACGAAACAGGCCTCTTCCTAAGGATCATTTACTGGCTTTGACTCTTCCCTGTGGATTTTCTTGTTTCAAAAAATGGAGCGACAACATACAATATCTTCTGTACAAAGCCTGACTCATTTATCCACACAAACACAACAGAGGCAGGGGGGTTAAAACTGAATTCTTACTCTGCCTTGGCATTTCCCTTGGGCACAGCCACTCTATCCCCATGATCCTGCTTCTCATGCCCCTGCTTTATGTGTGTTCCTGCTTTCCTCTAGACTGCCTGGACAACAACTGTCTTGTTTAAATTCAGTTTTTTAAATCATACAATTTCTCATTTTCCCTAATAAGGGAAACTATTCCCTACCTGGAAAGAGTCATCCATTATAAGTTAAGCAACAGTGGAAAGGAAACCCTGGGATAACTTGGTGTTATCTTGCAGCAAGCAAGATCACTGTCAGCAAACAAAGCACCACACAGTGGTCCTGAACACATGACAAATATTTTCCTTTCTTTTTTTATAATTAAATCTGAACCGAAGCCATCAATGCCCCAATTCTGAAAGAAACCCCTGTAAACAACAGTTCAACCAGGCCTTCCCCGAGAGACAACCAATTTTATGCTTCATCGGAAAGAACACATTTCACTCCCAAGAAAAATTTTAATCCTTTCCCTAATTCGCGTACGCTAACATTCAGAAGTGATTAGAGTTGCACGACATGAAGTAATCAAGTTTAAGCACTGTACGTAATGCTCAGCAGTTTCTGCACAAGGCAGAACATACCCTCAACAAATTTATTAGCAGAGTTGCCCTTTTGAGACTATGTGAGGATTTTCTGTTGACAGAAATATTTCCTTTATTCCCATGGTATTTGCCTAAAGTATTCCCTGGAACACCAAAAGAACAGGACAATAAAGAGGTTGCCTTCATAACTCTTCATACACAACTTATGGTTTGTATGGGGCCCTCTGAGGTTTTTTTTTTGCTTGGCTTTTTGACTCATCTGAACTAACTTACTTTGGGTCAAATCCAGAAGCCTTTATTGAGGCAAGGATTCATCACCTCCAAATGACCAAATCTTGAAAGAACTTTCAGTCCCAGAAATAAAACCATCAATTCCATCAGGCTGCCTTCTGCTAATAAATTAAATAGGTTTGGGAGCAGTCTTTCAGATACTGGCCAGCTGGCACAGGATAAGCCATGCCTATAACGCTTAACTCTCCCAACCTGCAGTACAAAACTTTATGTGAAAATTGCTTCTATGGAGCGTTGACCCATCCTAATGCACCATGGTCCCATCTCATCCCATGGCCCATCCCACCTGCACCATGCCTGGGGTGTGCCATGGACATCTCTAAAAACTGAATGGCAGCAAGGACTGACCTCCTGCACCAGGAAATGAGACCCCAGACTCCTCGGACATGAGTACAAAGGCAGCCTCAAACTCCAGCTTGGGCCAACCCTTGTTGCTGGGTTTGCACAGCCCTTTATCATGGAAACTATCAGTGAATCCAAACGTAAAACACGAGCCAAAGTTCCTGAATTTAACAAAACATGATGCTCTTTGGGTGAATCTTGGAAGCCTTGAACTTGCAGTTTTCCAGTTATAATGCCTTCTTGATACAGTTGATAGAAAAACCTGGATAATCCTTGTACAATCTACCAAATTACTGTTTCTTCACTTAATACCTCACGGATAAGAGTGAGTGAGAGGAAGAATTAAGAGAACAGGATGAATTGACAGTGTTGACAGACCAATGTTGTGAAATATGCTCAGTATTGAACATATTGCTGCCCCTGAGCAGCAGCGAGGGAGCTCTGGGCTTTGGCTGCCTTGGCACCACACAGAAACCATGGAATGATGCCTTACTCTGCTTTCCTCCTCCTCCTCCTCAGGCACGGCTCTTGCCTAGGGAATGACTAATGCCATATTCAATTTCCTTAATATGGCTTTGTATTGCATATACTGCAGTGGAAATTTATACTGGAGCCTGAACAGGGAGAACCTGTTCTGAAGGGAGGGGAAGGACATCCAGAGCCAGGGGCTCCCAGGCTCACCCCCAGCCTGGTGCTCGTGGCTCAGGAGTCACCTTCCCTCAAGGGCACCACTGCCCTCTGCAAGGGAGCACTTCTCATTCAAGTCAATTACTTCAAAGTTTTTGCTGCTTGTTCCAGTGTCTGCTTCCTCCAGAGGTTTCACAACAAAGCCAAGGGGAGCCCTGAACACGGGACCTGAGCTATGTTCTGCACTGTAACCCCCATTTAGCACCGTTCCTCTGGTGCTCATCCTCTCTGTCCTGTCCTTCCCTTCTTCAGGCCAAGCCTTAGGCTAAAGGATGTCTCAAAAACTCTGAGGATTTTCTTCTCCATTTCTTGAAATTCGTTTAAAAAAAAGGTGAAATACCTTTTATTGTCTGTGTAATACAGGCAGTACTGCACCATCTGTGTTTCACGTTCAGGGAGAGAGAGGCAGGCAGCACTTGCATACCCAAGGAGAGGCTATCAAATTAAATGGAACAATGGGAAAAAAAAAAGCCATCCTGTAACCTAGTTCGTGTTTCTACACTGTTTAGGATGATATGAAAGTGCTGCTTGATCAAAGAACAATTTCCAGGCCATTGTACAGTCAATTGGATTTTTCTTGGATGCTGAGCTGTTTCCCAGTTCCCAAAGATATTTAACCTGGAAACACGGCTGCAGCAGAGAAGTTGGAAATTTTGTGCAGATGCACTAAATGCTCATCCGTGGCTTCACATGTGTTCACTGCCCTCCCACACAGCCCGTGGGATGTGCCCTGTGCATGGCACCGTGCTGCACATCCCACAGGGACTGGGAAGGCTGACAAAGGAAAATGTAAAAGGAGGCCACCAACACAAAAGATGGAGACAGGGAAACATCTGTGGTAGTCTGGGATAACAAGGGACCCAATATCTCAGTTTACCAAAGCTGGTATGCTTTCTCCCCCATTCTCTCAGCAGCAAAGGCAGCTCTGTGGAGGGGGCATGAAGAGAAGCAGTTCAATCCCTCGCCCCCAGACACCACCACAGGATCACACAGCATGTGCTGCAACTTCAGCATTAAAATGAGAATCTCATCTACACCCAGCTCTTTTCAAAATCAAAGTGGGGGGAAAAAAAGAAAAAGACACTATGAAGGAGTGGGCTGGGCAAACCGTGAGTAATAATTCGTGACCCCATGCCGAGGCTTTCAGTTATGAGGAAAAGGTTCATTCTCTTCTCCTTCACCTATTTTAAGTGCTTTAGAGTTCTTCATTCCTCTCACAGAAACTCAGAGTTATATTATCAGCCTCCAGAACAGCCCTAGCACAGCACAGTTGTGTTGTTACACTCTACAACAGCTCTGTGTGTGTGCTGAGCAGGCCAGGGGCTGGTGCAGGCTGGTCCTCCCAGGCATCAGCAGAGCTCTGGTCAGGGCTGGCCTTGCTTGCAAGGCCTGGGACATTCTCCACTGACATCAGTCAGGTCTTTTACAAAGTAAAAATTGAAAAAAGAAATATAAAGAAAATAAATAACTGCGCCATAAGTCAGGAAAAACCATAACTCTGGGGGGAAAGAGCAAAGCAGTCAAATATTCCATCCTAACAGCTCAAAAGGAAAGTATTGGCTACTTCTGACAACTCTATTACTATCACTAAATTTGTATTATTATTTCAGAATATTAAGTCCGTGCCCCAAAAGTGTCTCTGACCGCTGCAAAGAGAGTGATTGGAACAGCAAAATATTTCGTAAAATGCCATCTGCCAGTCCTTTGTAGCTTTCCAGCACTCAGATATCACTGATAGCTGCCCATCTGCAAATCCCCTACCTTGCTTCCAGCCACCCCATAAACATTTCTTGGTTTCTCCTGCCCTTCAGTCCTGCATTTACAGTTACTCCTATGAAGACTGTGACAAGCATATAGACTTTTTTGCTCAAAGTCATACTGGAAAAACATCACCCAGCCCTCCTGTTCCAAACTTGTGGTTATATATGAGACTTCATCTGCCATGCTACCCAGCAGGGCCCCTTTACCTGCAGGACTGTATTCTCAGCACAGCCCTGACAGCCTGAGGGATTCACTGAGCACAGGACTGAACAGGAATGGGAAGTAAAGCAATTGCATTAGACAAGAAAGAAATTTTTCTTCTTTTTTTTGTGCACTCAGTAGAAGAAAAATAACTGCAGGGAGAGACTGTGGGTGAGTGATGGGTTCTCAGCTTAGCAATATCTCCAGAAGAAATTCTGTATCATTATATTTTGCTCTTGAGAGCAGTGATGGACGGGCTCACCCTTCGCATCTTCCCACAGTTAAACAGAGCAGACTCTCACCATGCTGGCTTTGTCTTGATCCCCACTTGCCCTGACCTTCTGGGAAGGAACAGGGTAAATCCCCACGGGGATTCACAGCAGGCTGTGCAATCAGACTGGCAGCTGTCAGTGTCTCCCCAGCCCCCCACGGCCAGGTCAGCCCAACCCAGGGGCTCCTCACCTCACCTGGAGTCACTGCCTGAGCAAGGTGGGGTCCCCTCAGTGCCGGGGCACAGTCAGGGACTGCTCTTCTGTCTGTGAGATGAGGCCACTGATCTCCTTCTAACACAGAAATCACAGAATGGTTTGGTTTGGGACATTAAAACTCATCTCATTCCACCCCCTGCCATGGGCATGGACACCTTCCACCATCCCAGGCTGCTCCAAGCCCCGTCCAACCTGGCCTTGGACACTTCCAGGGATGGGACAGCCACAGCTTCTCTGGGCAAACTGTGCCACCCTTTTTCACCACCCTCTGAATAAAGAATTTCTTCCCAACAGCTAATATAAATCTCTCCTCTTTTAGTTTAAAACCATTCCCCCTTGTCCTATCACTGTCTGTCTGTGCAAAATGAGAAATATTCAGCTGAAAAAACACAGAAATGAGAAATGTTCAGGTGGCAAAAATCACAGAGGAAGGTGAATGTTAAATATTCAGGCAAGAAAAAGCAACAAAGTTGTTCTCCATAACACAAGATCTGAAAATGGAGACAGAGCCCATCCCAGTGCTCTGCTATTACACACCACAAATAAATTGTTTCTGTAACAGAAATAGGTATTTTCTGAGAAAAAAAAAAAAAAAGAGCAGAGCAGGGACTAATCAAACTCAGTGTTCTTCAGCAGTGTAAGACTAATGCCTCCCACTCCAATGTCATTTCAATAATTCGAAAGCAGAGGTAAAACCTTTATGTCTATTTTGCTTTTCTTGTAGCTGTTCTAAGGACCAGAGGATCTCGGTATATCCGTATCCCTCCACAAGCATTCCAGAGTTCATCTCCAAATGCCCCTGGGTAAAAAGCTCATTGTGAAGGTGGGTCATTATGAGGATGGTGGCACAGACCTGAAGGTCTGGAGTCAGATCCAGACCTCAGAAGGGTTGTGCCACCCCCAGAGCAAAGTTTTGGCCAACCCCCTGTTCCTGGCTAACATTGATGGAATGAAAGCACTGACTTCTTCGGCTGCTGGAAAAGGCCTGGAACCCCCTGGCAGCTGCAGGCAGGGAACAGGTATGTTCAGTTTGGGGGAAAAGCAAGCACAGATGTCAAAATGCCACTTTATCAGATTCATCAAGCAATGAGATAATTAAATAAACAAACCCAAACCCAGAGGTTATTTTTTTTCATTATTGCTTCTCTTTCCTTCATTTCTGCCCACTGTTTGGGTGAAGTTTAAACCATTTGGACCACATTCCTTCCACGGATCAGCCTCCCATGAGGCAGTGGAAAACATGCATCCAGATTCAGGTCATGATTTTACATGCCCAAAAGATGTTTCACACATTTTTAGGATATAGCTCACCCTTACTGTTCAGACCTCTCCTCCTTTTAGATCATCCACTGGATGCTCTGGTGGGAGACCAGGAATAAAATTAGTTTTAAGAAAATAAAAGAAACTGTTCAATATTCTGGAAATGTTGAAGCTGGGAGGAGAATTAAAACCAAAACAAGATCGCCCTTCCACACAGAGGAAATTACCACTGTCTAGCCATCTTTTATTTTTTAAATGTTACAAGTTTCCCCTTGCTATTAAGGATTATTTGCACTGCCAAAAAATGACTTCTTTTTGCCAGCTTCTCCTTGTAGTCTCCTTTTTCCTGTGGAGACAGCCATAGTGAATAATAGCACTGCAGATTTACCAGATAAATAACAAAAGAAATAATACTATATACCCAAGACTTTGCCTTGAAAGCAAAAGATACATGTGTATTTCCAACATTAAAAAAAAAAAAAAGTGAGATTCTAAAAAAAATAAAATGCACTTCTTGGACTAGGCATGACTTTTAACTTTAAAATATGAGTTAAACCTTGCTCATGATGGTGCTGGACTGGCATTGGCAGGGGCTCTGATCAGTTTTCCCCCTACATTTACAAATGGACCACAGCTCTGTTCCGGGAAGATCCCCACCTATAAAGAAAAGGATAAAAAGAGTTGGTAAACCTTTGTCAGGTTTCTGAGTGCCAACAAAAGTGCAAACTTGAGCCATTCCTTCAGATGGATTTGATGATGGCCATGCCTACCCCCGAACGCCGCCGAGCTGGATCCCTTCCCCAGCACATTTCACACCGACCACAAAAGCCCAACACTTGCTTACAAAGCAGTTGTTACAGAGCCAGCTCCTGACTTTTTAATTTATTGAATGTTTGTTCCCCTTGACCGAAACTCCAGCAATCTCTCTGCCAGAACTAATATTTTAAATCATGTATTTTAACATAATTTGCATAACTTTTTCAAAACAAGTTACCGCTGTCCATGTCCTCCTTATTTTACATCCTGCCTAATCCCAAGGTCAAAGAACTCAGTGGGGACTGCTTGATTTTCCTGAGCTTTGGACAAGAATTTCCAGACCCAGCAAGAGCACTCTGCCAGCAAAGTTCTGCGTTTGCCATGGGTTCTCTCCTGCGTGCCTTGGACACTTGACAGCAGGACCACACTTGGTTTGTTTTTATTCACTCTCTGCCATGTATTTTAAACTTTTGTCCTTGCTCAAAAAGCCAGCAGTTGTGCTTGCAACATTCTTTTGTAAGAAGAATTCAGGCAAGAAAAAGCAACGAAGTTGTTCTCCATAACACGTTGTTCTCTTCATGGCTGCCACAAAAGTCTTCAATCAAAACCTGAGTAATAGTTAAAACTCATCTTTTCTAAAACATTCTTTTCCATCTTTAGTATTGTTATTATGAAAAAGTTCGGGTTGGTGCACATCTACTGTCCATGTAACCAAACAGGAATGTTTATCATGATGACAAATGGACTTATTTTGGTTTAAAATTTTGGGTTTTATCTGCCCTTTTGCAGCCTGTTCTATATATAACACAGTTTTTACGTAAGGTTCTTTGGGTACATGAGTGATGAGAGTTACCACCAGTAGCAGATCTCTATGAAGCTACTTAGATCCCATGTTACACAACGTTTGCAACCTGTTGTATCCACACTGATATTTTTCAATGTTTCTACTCTGTCCTTGCGCTTCCTTCATGTGAGAATCTCTTGGTTTCCAGTTCAGGAGGAGAAGGACTGAGACTGTTTCCCATCAGCACTAAACAGCAACGTTTGACAACCAGCTTGACACAAAGGCAAAGGAAATTCTGCTTCTATATTAGTCCCAAAAAAAGCATTTTTAATTGGTGATTGTTCTTGGACAGCTCATCTGAGAGCTGCCTTCTGAGTCACACCCCATCTTCTATACAGGAAGGTGCTCTGAGCCCAGAGGTAAACACACCACTCTGTAGGTGTCTTCAGTTCAGTCAGGTCTCCAACCCATCAGAAGCAATTTCTCCAGCAGAGGATTATTGACTCTGAGCTGCATCATCCGTGGGATGCAGCAAACGGACATGATTTAGGGGATGGGAAGGAGAACACAGAACCCAGCCGAAAAGGCAAGGAAAATTGACGAGCCTGTGGACTAAATACATTGAAGGAATTGAAAAGCAACAGTGACACATGGATAAAATAAATAAAAGTAGGAATCGTCCTCAAAACAGCTGCTGGCTTGGTTTTCTCCACATTCTGACTGCCATCCTCACACTTAACCCTTATAAAGAAAATAAGTTTTATATACAGCATTTTCTTCCTCCAATGCAAGATATTTTGAACCAAAGAACAGAAGAAGAAACTTGCTGCAAGCCCTCCCAGGCCCACACTTACCACACTGCTGGACAAGGAGGACACCAGACACCCTACTGGGGTACACTGAGAACTATTAACTGAAAACTGTTTTCCCCAGACCTTTAAATAGAACAGGAAGACTTGTTGTTGTTGTTGTTTTCCCTTTATCTCCATCACAATTGCCTTGATAATTGTACCTCCCAGATCAGCTGCCCCATACTGGCGGTGTTTACCCAGCACACCCGGGAGGTGGGTGGGTGGGATGGCTGTGGTTAGGACCCTCCACCAGCGTGAATCAGCCCAGCTGAGCCGACTTGTGAGGCCATCAGCTGATTCCTGCCAGCTGAGCCTCTGCCTCCTGTGACTCATCCTCCTCCGAACCAAACAAAGAGCCCCCGAACGCCGGGCTGAGTCACAGCTGCTTTGAAGGTGGCACTGGGGTGGCTCTCGTGTCCCGCCCTGCCCCGGGAGGGAGCGCTGGGGAGGAGGTTGTCCCTGCGGCAGCGAACCTTCAGTCAGAGCTCTGAAAATGACAGCGAGGGGGACAAGAAAGGCCTCTGAGGAGAACAAGACCCCCCCTTCCAGCCGCCTTCTCTGGCAGCTCTTCAGTCAGCTTCTGCCGGGGCAGGGGGGCCAGGGATGATGGCTGATGCAGGGGATGACCGAGTTCCCGAGGACTGTAATTATACGGGATTAAAATGCAGAGCTCTGCAGTTACATTTTGACAGAAATTACAACCTCAACAGGGGGAAAAGTCGGGGAAGGGCACGAATAAAGCAGAACAAGCAGGCAAATTCAGCTCTGATTTAAGCACGTCTCTGCTGCCAGATTTGGCCACTTGGCACCCGCTGACAGCCGTGTATTACCCGGTTATTATCACTCCTACCAGAGGCAAAATCACAAATTTCCTTAGAGGTTGCTAAGATGGCTCTAGATTTCTGCTTTGCTGTTGGGCAGCATTTCCTCCCTTCCCACAGATATCCACTGCTTTTCCTGCGGAGAGGAGCCGGTGATCTGTTCCCCTGCCCGCTCACCTCCCTGGCCAGCAGCGCCCTGGGCTGCCCATCCCCTGCTTCCCCCTGCTT